>JAJOOG010011763.1:0-11262 GCA_029582565.1 Solanum infundibuliforme
GAAATACAAGAGGCATTAACTTCAAAAACTTAGTCAACATTTCATTCTCATTACCAGTCATAACAGAACCTAATAAAGGACAGAAGAAAGCATTTGTACCGACATTTCCATCCACTTTTGGAGTAGTGATAGCAATAGGAGGATTGGCGGGAGCTTGACTTGCTTGAGCAGAAGGAAGCAATATAGGACCAACCAACCCTTTTAGGAATGATATGATCTATTGGGCTAACACTAGGTCGATTGGAGGAATACCTATAGTCTCATCCTGCACCTCTTTCTCTTGCCCAAGCTCCTCAACATTTTCAACCTTAATATCCTCCTTTATCTCTTCATGATGTACGAGAGGGGCCTCATTTTGGGGAGCATTTTCGACTTGTACCCCATCTCTAGTAGGCACCACTCTTCCTTGGCCTCTACCCCTGCCTCGACCGCAAGCTCTCACTGCAGATTCCTCAGCTGGAGCATTGACAGGAGCTACGGGCCTGATGTCGTTGTATCTAGTGTTAACCATCTGCAGACAGAAGGGTGAAGGAGGTTAGATACTAATTTGAATCGATAGATACTAATTAGAATCAAGTTATAGCACGAAAGGAGACAAGAGAAAACATAGAGATTTCCTAAAGACCTATAGCCTCTCGAAGAAAATTAAAGCCGTCCCCGCCAGAGCGACCAAAAGCACCGCCAAAGTGGCTTGCACGAAACAGTAAGCTGTTTTAATAATTCCAAGAAACCCATTTCACAACACAACTTTAACCAACGACTCTAAAAAAATACTGTTCACACTTAGATCAATTCCGGGAGTTGTACTCACCGGAATTCAATTTCGTAAAGTCGTACGGGTTCCTTAACGATTTATCTAACTACTCATAAAATCAAAATCATAAATAATTCTCCCGATTGTTACCAGATTTCCATATACCTTAATAATTCTAATGTTGTCCAAATCTGGACTAGGTTGGGAAATTCCAAGTTACTATGAAAAAGTTTTTCGACCCAAAATTTTTCCCCGTTGGCTTTTCTATAACGACGGAACCTAGTCGTTACAAGATATGATCTAGCATTGGTGCTAGAAAGTGACCAATATGAGTAGGTAATTAGTTTTATGTTTGCAATTTAGTTATGTTTAATTGTAAATCCAAGGTAGTGGTTTGAATTGAAAACTGTGTGAATGAGATCGAAAGGAGATTTCATGAACTAGTGTTATGATATCGAAAGAAGATTAATACTATCGAAGATGACTGAACCTATCCATGATTATTTAGTTTTATAGGGCAATTCAATACTACCCTTAGTGATATCAATGTTCAATCCACCACACCTCTAGATTTAACTAAATTTGTGAACATTTGCTTGCTTAGAGGCTATTACAATTGTGAGCCTGAATTCGTGTTGTTATATTTGGTGGAATCATCCACCTATTTGCCCTGTTTACTACATTGAGATTAGTTGTGATTTATTTCCCTAATTGAATTCTTAAGCTCACACCATTGCTTGGGGGATTTGATCTCGATTCTTAGTTCGGTATTTTTATTGATGATGGCCGCCTACTTTTTTTATTAGTTTTGAGGAGTAATTTGAGCGTTATCACGTTCCTCTAGAGGTTCTTCCCATTATCTAAGATTTTACGGCTGAAGGACAAAAATGTTTTAGTGTCACAAACCAAGGTACCCCTTAGGCGTAACGTGGCATATAGGACCCGAGAGGCCCCATACAAGCCACTTTGCTTTCATAACATAAGAAATAGAAATTAAGACATTTAACACACAATTTCAATGTATCAAAGTTTTATAAAGAAAAGCGGAATTGTGAACAGTTGTCTCATTATCCATCTAATACATAAGAATGAAATTTGGCCTAGCCCTTTGATGTTTGCGTAATCAAGACACAACTTTTGATGCAAGTGTCTATGATCATACAATAGTTTAGTAACCCAACCTAGGTTAGGATCGTCCTAAGAGAGTGGGCGTGAAAATTAGTGGTTAAGTGCAAACGTGCCAAAGCTAATCGTAGCTAAAGACATTAACGAGTAAAAACATTTTAAATTAAATAGGGTGACGCAAGCGTCAAATATTCAAGTGTGGGTTTGTAAGCAAGAAACAACTAAAACAGTGAAAATAAGGAAAAATACAAGTATGGAGACGGGATTCTTGGGATGTGATAGGAATATAGGATAGACTAAATCACTGGGCATGTGCTTGTGATAGTAAATTCATAGAGTATTTGTCACTAGGCTAGACTTTAAAGGGGATAAGCTCTCTGTCGAGCAACTTACCTCGTTTCAAGTGGGTTGCTCTCGGACACCCACTCGCTGCATGAAGAACACCCTATGCCTTAACCTACTCACTCTCTTGAGCTGAGTGTGTGGACATGGGACTAGGGTTCACTCTCTCAAGCTGAACCTCATGTGGACCCACTCGCACTAGCCATCAATTTTGTGGTCTTACTTTTACAACCTCTCTCTCGAGCAAGCTGAAAACACATATATGAGATTATATTTGAAACTACTACGTCATTAGATTCATCCACAACCACTAAATGAAATCAAATATAAACTACGAATAAACTATCAACAAGCAAGACCCAACAACAAATCTAACCCATATTAACAAAATCACACCCCAAGAATTGGGGTTTTTAGCCACACATGTAAAAGAGATAAAGAAGTATACCAATCTCAATTTCAATCAATGGGTATGCAAGATTAAGTCTCAAAACAGGCAAAAGGATAAGGATCCAAGAGATCCAAGTCCAATTTCTTGAAGATTAAACCCTTGAAAGCTCCAAGTTCTTCAAAAACCTCTCCAAAACTTAGGGAGAATGTCTCTAAAAGTTAATAATCTCAAAATTAGGTAAAACAAGGTAGAATTCGCTACTAAGAATAAAAACTGAACTGGTATTTATAGCTTTCAGAAAAAATGCTCCGAAGGATCTTTTGGCGACGTTAGTCGGGATCGCCGATGCACTCGGTGATCCGCCCTTTGGTCTAGTTCATCACCATCTTGCACCAGCCTTCAGCATCATTGTGCTCTGGGTTATTGGAGAGCATGGTACTGCTTCACGGAACTACGCGGCGATGCGTCGACTGCTCCCTTTTTCCGCCGACTTGATCCTTTTTTCAGGGCTTAGCACACTGGAACAAAAGGTGAAGTAAGACCTTTCGGCGACTCGCCAAGTAGACATGGCTATCCTCAGGCCTTCCTTTTTTCATTCTTTTCAGCCTTTTTGTTCCTTTTTATGACATAGTGTCCATGCTTTCCTTCAAACTTCGAATACCTGGAACTTAAGGGTTTTCATCAGATATTGACATAAAATAAGTATTTGAGGACAGAATTTCTATCAAAATATAGCCCTAAATGAGTCCAATTTATGGACTCATCAACACCCCCAACTTAAACTTTTGCTTGTCCTCAAGCAACTCATGTTGAGTCGTTCAAAAAGGGTGTCTCAAACAGTGCTACACAAGACTCAATCATGAATGCACATAACAAGACTCAATTTACTTATGCAAAGATTAATTGTGACTCACCAATATCAACGAATCTCATGCTCACAATACTTGCTTCAAATGCAAGTTCAAGCTTAACTATAGTGTTCAAATGCCCTCACACAGAGAATGATTCCATATTCACACAAAAGGTTTCACAGTTTAAAGCTTTGGAATCAGATGCAATACTCACACTCACAAAGAAGAACATAATGCATAATTTCACCCATAGGTTTGCCTGTATTTTCCAATCAACATTTGTTTCAGCTCACTCAAGATCAAAAAGGTCTTTTCAAGGCTTGTAATGGGACTGAGTGCAAATCTATGGTCATATAGGCTTAGTCACTTTCATCCTCATGAGATGTGGTGCTCACAACACTTCCTTCCCTTTTCCTTTATCCTTTTCTTTAGTGCTCATAAGTCATCCTATTATTCGCTTCCCATGAATTGTTAGGAAACCCCATTTCTTTTGTACTTTATTCCACAACTTTCTTTTTCATTATTTTTCTTTTTTCTTTTTTGTCTTTTCTTTTCTTTTCCATTCTTTTCTTTTTTTATATGGAGGGGCTCCATTTTTCTCAAAATCATGGGTAAGAGGGACTTTCTTACACTTCTTAATTTGCCTTATCTTTTCACCACACCCCCAACTTAGGCTTTTAGCCTAAGTTGGATATTCAAACTAACCACAACTTCATGAGGATTATGGGTGATGGATTAAGAAAGGCCTAGTTTTCATCAAGTTTCTTCCAAAGAAAGGTAAGGCTCAAGGGGTGTTCAAGAGAGAATCACACACTCATAAGGTATGTCACAAAAGAGGTATATGTCAAATTGGTTCACACTCATCCAAGTTGCCTAAGATCATATCAAGAGATAATATCACTTAGCTGACCAGACCAACGGGGCAAATTTTAGGATTTATCATGCATAGTTCACAGGTAATCTCATCACACTAGGCATTGACACTATAAGTTAAACAAGACTCCACACTTTCGCTAGTGTGCAAAGATCATCACAAGAGAATCAATTTGATACTAGGCTAGTCATAACGAGATGCAAAGAGTTCACATATTGTTTATGCAACTTCATTTGGCTTCATCGTAGTCGTACATTCATGTTCGTTCGATTGAGAGCACTATTCAAGTCATTGGTATTGATCGGAACCGAGACTCAAATTTTTGCAAAAGAACAGTCACATTCAAGAGCATATAGCGGGTGGTGAAAATGTGCAAAAAATTCAAAAAAATTCGAAAGGTTCAAAATCGTTTTGCAATTAAAAACAAAATGAGCCATAAGCTTAATCATCCACAGAAACAGATAAGACACAATTTTAAAGCAGAACAACCCAAATATATACCCAAAATATAACTATCAACACAAAAGGTGTGGGCCTCACCCCACCATAATTAAAAAGTATTGGTCCTCAAATGCAAATAAAAGTATCAATAGTAAAATATGATAAGACAGAGAGGGAGGTAAAGAAAGGTCATGTCTATGCAGTCTCTCTCTCTATCGGGGTCTCAGTGGCTGGTGTAGCCGTCTGTATATGGGCATTAGTACCCGGAGTAGCCTTAGACGGAATAGCAATGCCAGATTCGCTAGGAGTTATTGTGGACGTGTCAGTCGGCAATGTCTGGATCACCGGCTGCACAACCGTCTTTATAAGATCTGGCAAGTCTCTGATTATGCCCTCACCTCTACTCTCATATGTCTCCTCAATATCTACTGATATCAACTCCTCGTCGATCTATGCATCCGGTTCTGCATGTGTTGCGCCATCCCCCTACACATCTCCGGTGGTCTCAGGAGAATCTTCATCATCTACCCTCTCTAATAATGAAATGAAGTCAGTAGACTTAAGATAGTCTACGTCCTTCCTCAACAAAAATCTGAAGGGGGGTAAGTGCTGCTAGTATGGCACTGTCAATCATCCCCGGGATGGATCTCTCCAATCGGGTAGCTCTCACATCAGCTGAATAGACCAACTGCCCCATCTTTAGGATCATGGCCTGGGTAATCTTGGCAGGCTAAAAGGATGAGAAAGCACTGGAGCCTATGAGGAAGAGGAATAAGGAGTGGGTATACCTGAGGGTGCAGATGTCGAATTAGGCAAAGGTGCCTCTGCTGGTAATGAGTCAACATTAACCTCTAGAGAAGTGTCTACTGGAGCTGCTCTCCTCCCGTCAACCTCCTCTCTACTGAACTCTACCTCAATACGCCAGATATCTAGGGAGGAAGAAGGGATGACTTCTATATCATTTGCAGGATCCCGGGGTAGTCCGACATGCCGACATAACTCAGTGATCAAACCCGGGAATGGTAGAGAGGTAAGTCTCTGCTTGGCTCACATGGCCATCATCTTTCAATTTGTTTAACAGCCTCGGTGGAGGACCTATAGGAAGTGCAGGAGTTACGAAGGGTGCCTGGGCTTGCACTGCGTCTGTAGTCGGAGAAGTAGTAGTTGAAGGAGTACTGCGGCTGTGGATTGAGATCTGGTCCGGAGCGCTTCCCTTCGGTTAATCAGAGGTTGTTCATCCTCTTGTTCATCAAAATCTGGCTTAATAGCTGCCCTTTTTCTGGCTATATGTTTCTTCCTCTTGCCTTTGTTTCTCGGTTGGAGGTCTACCCCACTCTTCTTTGGAGGGTTTGATCCTTCTTCATTTATTGTAATGCCCTTTTCCTTTTTCTGGGGTGGTTCGATTAGATTGGTGCGTACAATATCTGCAAAAGATCGAGCGAAATTAAGAAAGCAAAATCAAACACTAGCACAACAAATCTTGTTGCAGACAAACTCACCGATCCAGTCGCCGATCCGCTTTGGCGAGCTAAGTCTGACACGCCGATGAGTTGGTTAAACAATTAAGGCAAGTTGGCGATAGGAGATTCTTTTTGGCGAATCGCCGACTACTTTCGGTGAGCAAGGGTTTGTCCGCCAAAAGTTACAGTGCATAAGGGTTCCAGGGGTGCAAATAAAAAGCAATAAAGAGTACTTTCGGTGAGTCGTCGAGTGCCTGTGACGACCCATGGGTTCTCACTGAAAGTAACAGATTCAAACATCCAATTTTGACAGAAAATGAAATGCGAGATAAAGCAAATAAGCGAACTGCGGGGTGATTTGGCGAGCTGGACTCAGCTGTCGAGTCACCCAACGTCCTCATTTTCAACCTACAGGCCACAAATTGAAGAATGCAAGAGACCCAAACCCAAATCTTCAAGACGAAAACCTTTGGAACTTCAAGCCATCAAAACCCTCTCAAACATAGAGAAAAATATATCAAAAGGTACTATATGAAAATTATAATAATTGTTCGACCCTTAAAACTATAACTCTAACTAGTATTTATAGTTTTCACAGATTTGTGCTGCATCGGATCATTCGGCGTCGTTAGTCGGAATGGCAGATCAACTCGGCGATTCACCTTTTGGTGTAGTTCATCGCCATCTTGCACCATCCTTCAGCATCATCGTGCTTTGGGTCATTGGGAAACATGGTACTGCTTCACGGAACTTCTCGGTGATCCGCTGGCTACTCCCTTCTTCCATAGACTTGATCCTTTGTTTCGGGGCTCAACACGCTGGAACAAAAGGCGAAGTAAGATCCTTCGGCGACTCGCCAAGTAGACTCGGTGATCCTCAGGCCTTAATTTCTTTGTTCTTTTCAGCCTTTTCGTTCCTTTTTATGACGTAGTGTCCATGCTTTCCTTCACACTTCAAATACCTAAAACTTAAGGGTTTTCATCAAATATTCAGATAAAATAAGCATTTGAGGACACAATTTCTTTTAAAACATAGCCCAAAATGAGTCCAATTTGTGGACTCATCAATACCCCCAACTTAAACTTTTGCTTGTCCTCAAGCAAAGTCAAGTTCAGCCGTTCAAAAAGGGTGTCTCGAACAGTGCTACAGAAGACTCAATAATGAATGCACACAACAAGACTCAATTTACTTATCGTGGGATCAATTGTGTAATCAAAGATTCAAGTTGTGACATTCCATTACCAAAGATTTTGTAGCTCGCAATACTTGTTTCAAATGTAAGTTCAAGCTCAACAAAAGCATTCGAATGCCCTCACACAAATGATGATTCCATTTTCTCATGCAAAGGTATGATCAATTTAAAGTTCAGGAATCAGATACAACGGTCACACTCATAAAGAGGAACACAATGCATGCTTTCACCTCTAGATTTGTCCGTATTTTCCAATCAACATTTGTTTATACTTTCTCAAGATCACAAAGGTATTAACAAGGCTTGTAACGGGGTTGAGTGTTAAGGTTTGATCATTTAGGCTCAGTGACTTTTATCCTCATGAAATGTGGTGCTGTCAACACTTCCTTTCTTTTTCCTTCATAATTTTCATTAGTGCATCATTGGTCATCCTATTATTCGCTTCCCATGGATTGTTCGGAACCCTATTTCTTTGGTACTTTATTCCATAACTTTTTTTTTCTCTTTCTCTTTTTTTTTTATATGGAAGTGTTCCATTTTTCTCAACACCATAAGTCAGAGGAAACTTTCCTTGCACTTCTTGAGTTCCCCTTATCTTTTCACCACACCCCCAACTTAGGCTTTTGGCCTAAGTTGGCTATTCAATTAACCACAATTCAAGAGGATTATAGGTAATGGATTAAGAAAGGTCTAGTTTTCATCATGTTTTTTCCAAAGAAGGGTAAGGCTCAAAGGGTGTACAAGAGAGAATCACACACTCACAAGGTAGGTCACAAAAGAGGTATATGTTAAATTGGTTCACACTCTTCGAAGTTACCTAAGATCATATCAAGAGAAAGTCTTACTTAGTCGACCGCACTAACGAGGCAAATTCTAGGTGTTGTCATGTGATGCCTATCATGACCAACGACACTAACCTACGATATCAATATCTACAATTGTCGATAATATAGTAACCCAACCGAGGGTTGGGGTCCTGTCCCAAGGGAGGTGTTTCGAGAATTAATAGCCAATTAGAATTTCATTCAAATTAGTCGTAGCTAAATACATTTGCGATAAAAGTCATAGTAAATTAAAGGGGGTAACACGAAAGCATCTTCATCGTCTGCCCTTTCTTATAATGAAGTGAAGTCAGTAGACTTAAGATAGTCTACGTCCTGCATTAACAGAAGTCTGAAGGGGGGTAAGTGTTGCTAGTATGGCACTGTTAATCATCCCCAGGATGGATCTTTCCAATCGGGTAGCTCTCACATTAGCAGAATAGACCAACTGCCCCATCTTTAGAATCATGGCCTGGGTAATCCTGGTAGGCTGAGAGGATGAGAAAGCACCTGGAACCTTTGAGGAAGTTGAATAAGGAGCGGGTTTACCTGAGGGCGCAGATGTCGGATTAGACAAAGGTGCCTCTGGTGGTAATGAGTCAACATTAACCTCTGGAGAAGTGTCTACTGGAGCTGCTCTACTCCTGTCAACCTCCTCTCGAGTGAACTCGGCCTCAACACGCCAGATGTTTATGGAGGATAAAGGGATTACTTCTATATCATTTGCAAGATCTCGAGGTAGTCCGGCAGCCAGCATAACTCAGTGATCAAGACCGGGAATGGCAGAGAGGTAAGTCTCTGCTTGGCTCTCATGGCCATTTCCTGCGAAGTCAGCAGTCCTAGGTCAATCCGCCTCCTGGCCATGATAGAACCAAGGCAAGCCGCCTTAGGATGGCACAGAACGGACTCGTTTTGGGATGGCATGATAGTTCTTCTGATGAAGCCAAAGCAGAACCTGGAGGCGATGTTCATGTCCTTCTTCTCAATGGGAGCTCCTGCATCCATCCACCTCGGGGTGGTGCCAGAAATCATCGAAGCCAACCAACCCTTCAAGTCATGCATGGACTAAACAATCAGTAACCCCACGTAAGGGAGTGCAGAGTGTAGCGGTCTACCTAATACAACATTAATATGCTCGCTGTGACACTCCACCTCCTTGCCTCTGACCATGACCGACTTCACCGGTTTAAACTCGCTTGCCTTCTTCTTGTTCTTAGTCACCAAATCCCCATTAGTAGTGTAGAACTCTCTTACCCAGGAAAGAATATAGGGGTCTCGGGGACGTGGGAACTGCTCGAATGCATGGTGTCAGAGAGTTTCAAGCACCTCAAGATGCTTTCCTTCTTGACCCTCCAAGGATAGTAACTTCTCTTCTATGATGGTTCATAAACCATCACCCTTCAATCTGTTTAACAGCCTCGGTGGAGGAACTATAGGAAGTGCAAGAGTTACTGAGGGTGCATGGGCTGGCACTAAGTCTGTAGTCGGAGGAGTAATAGCTGAAGGAGTACTGCGGCTATGGATTGAGATCTGGTCCGGAGCGCATCCTTTCGGTTAATCAGAGGCTGTTCATCCTCTGGTTCATCAAAATCTGGCTCAATAGCTTCCCCTTTTCTGGCTATATGTTTCTTTCTCTTGCCTTTGTCTCTCGGTTGGAGGTCTACCCCTCTCTTCTTTGAAAGGTTTGATCCTTCTTCATTTATTGTAATGCCCTTTGCCTTTTTCTGGGGTGGTTCAATTAGATTGGTTCGTACCATATCTGCAAAAGATTGAGAGAAATTAAGACAGCAAAATCAAACACTAGCACAACAAATCTTGTTGCAGACAAACTCACCAATCCAGTCGCCGATCCGCTTTGGCGAGCTAAGTTTGACACGCCGATGAGGTTGGTTAAACAATTAAGGCAATTCAGCGATAGGAGATTCTTTTTAGTGAATCACCGACTACTTTCGGCGAGCAAGGGTTTATCCGCCAAAAGTTACAGTGCATAAGAGTCTCAGGGGTGCAAATAAAAAGTGATAAAGAGTACTTTCGGCGAGTCGTCAAGTGCCTTCGACATCCCATGGCTTCTCAGCGAAAGTAACAGATTCAAACATCCAATTTTCACACAAAATAAAATGCGAGATGAAGCAAATAAGCGAACCGCCGGGTGATTTGGCGAGCTCGACTCAGCTATCGAGTCAACCAACGTCCTCATTTTCAACCTACAGGCCACAAATTGAAGAATCCAAGAGACCCAATCCCAAATCTTCAAGATGAAACCCTTTGGAACTTTAAGTCTTCAAAACCCTCTCAAAGTTAGAGATAAAAATATCAAAAAGTACAATTCTATATGAAAATTATAATAATTGTTCGACCCTTAAAACTATAACTCTAACTAGTATTTATAGTTTTCACAGATTTGTGTTGCAGCGGATCATTCGGCGTTGTTAGTCGGAATGGCCGATCAACTCGGTGATTCACCTTTTGGTGTATTTCATCGCCGTCTTGCACCATCCTTCAGCATCATCGTGCTCTGGGTCATTGGGCAACATGGTACTGCTTCACGGAACTTCTCGGAGATCCGCCGACTGCTTTTTTTTCCATAGACTTGATCCTTTATTTCAGGGCTCAGCAAGCTGGAAAAAAAGGCGAAGTAAGATCCTTCGGTGCCTCGCCAAGTGGACTCGGCGATCCTCAAGCCTTCATTTCTTTGTTCTTTTCAGCCTTTTCGTTCCTTTTTACGACGTAGTATCCATGCTTTCCTTCACACTTCAAATACCTAAAACTAAAGGGTTTTCATTAGATATTCAGATAAAATAAGCATTTGAGGACACAATTTCTATTAAAACGTAGGCCAAAATGAGTGCAATTTGTGGACTCATCAATACCCCCAACTTAAACTTTTGCTTGTCCTCAAGCAAAGTCAAGTTCAGCTGTTTAAAAAAGGTGTCTCAAACAGTGCTACAGAAGACTCAATCATGAATGCACACAACAAGACTCAATTTACTTATGCATCATTTCGGCGACTT
>JAJOOG010011764.1:0-30474 GCA_029582565.1 Solanum infundibuliforme
ACAAGGTTGTACCTAGAGGAGCTACTTCAGGGACAGGCGGAGGAGCAAACCATCTGTATCCTATCACCAGTCGCCAAGAGCAAGAGAATTCGCCATATATTGTCACTAGTATGCTCAAAGTCTTTACTGTTGATGTATATGCATTGCTAGATGTAGGGGCAAGGCTATCTTTGTGACTCATTATATAGCTATGAGGTTCGATATTATTCCCGAATAACATTTTGATCCCTTCAGTATTTCCACACCTTTTGGTGAGTCTGTTTTATCTTAGAGTGTTTATCGTGATTATACCATTTTTGTCAATCACAAGGACACCATGGCTGACTTAGTAGAGTTAGACAAGGTAGATTTAGATGTTATTCTAGGTATGGACTGGCTTCATGCATGTTATGCCTCAATCGATTGTATAACACAAGTTGTTAAGTTCCAGTTTCCTAATGAGCCAGTTATAAAGTGGAGGAGTAGTTCAGCAGAGCCTAAGGGTTGTTTTGTTTCATTCATTAAGGCGAGAAAGTTAGTTTCCAAGGGTGCATATATCACTTAATCCGAGTTAATGACTCTAATGTTGAGACACCACCTACTCAGTCAGTTCAAGTTGTGAGTGAGTTTCCATGGGTCTTTCTAGATGATCTTCCCAAAGTCTCTCCTAAGAGAGAAATAAACTTCGGTATAGATATTCTTCTTGCTACTCGTCCTATCTCTATTCGGTCATATAGAATTACTTCACCTGAGTTAGAAAAGCAATTGAAAGACTGTCACGACCCAGGGGTACCCCCTAGACGTAACATGGCATACTTGACACCGAAGAGATCTCATACAAGCCCTTAGCATAATCATAACATAAGATAACACAAAAGTACGGAAAATTTAAAACTTTTTTTAAACCATACAATCGAAAACATTTTCATATGCAAGTGGAAATCTTTACTACACTTTTGTCTCAAACCATCTATTAAACTCTTGAATAAAATTGTTGGGACGCAGCCCATACAAAGTTTAAAACCTAAAGAAATGAAATAACGGAAATAGGGATTTGTCCTCGAAGCTATGAGGACTCACCAATTCTTCAACTCTTCTTGCTTCTTGGAAACCTAGCCTTCAAGGAACTCAATCTCTGTAACCCTACATTTGATTAGAATGTAGGAAACATGCGTTAGTACAAAATGTACCAAGTATGAAAGCTATCACAACATCATAAGAGCATCTCAAAATGGTTAGTCAAAATAAGACATAAGCATAAGAGATAATAACATAGTAATAACATAATCATCATAGTCATAGCATGATCTCCAACATAAGCATCCTATAAACATAATTCAACATAGGACATAGTTAATGAGCATAGGATATAAGTCATAATCATATAAGCATAGTGGACTCTTAGTCATCTATACCATAATAGAACATTTCTCAAGTAACCTCAAAAGCTTACATGTGCAAAGCAAGAATAGCATCCCATAATACCACCCAATCCAAGTATCCCTTGTTGGTCATCTTAATCATAGTCTATATGCATGGTTAAATCTTAAGCTTTTCTACTATAAGGGCACCATATTTCTAAGTGACTTCAAAGCACACTCCTGCAATGCATGAAAGACATCTCATACTACCTTCCACACTAAGCATGACCTTGAAATAATCTTAATCATATTCACCCTACTTTTTTCTTACTAATGGCTATCTTTATATAGACAAGGGAGCTATCACCTTTAGTCAATCATATCTTGGAAGGAAACAATAGCAACAACCTAAGCTAAGTTTATACGATATAGGAGAACCCTTCACAACTAGCCTCAAGTCCTACTTGTGCCCATGTATGGATAGCATCCCATACTACTACTCACACTAAGTACCCCTTTTGACTATCATGAATGTTCACTAGTTGGGGACTAGTCCCTCTATTCTATTTGGCTCTATTCATAGCTACCAAGGAATAACCCATAATAGGCTAGACAATGCTCTTATGTTACCAACGTAACTAGGTTAAGCTAAGCTAACTACCTTGGAAGACACACTATCATGCAAGTCCAATCTACTCTAGAAAAGGTACAAGTGTCCTATCCTAGCTATCATGAAATAGTCCTAGACCAACTAAGTTGTGCTACCCTTACAAGTATCCTATGCTACGAATGCAAGCTATAGGAGAATATCATTCTCAATCGTAAGCTATCCTTAGGAGAGTATGAGTCCTCAATCCCAAGCTACCATGATTAACCTAACTCAATCTACCCTTAAATTCATGTTACAATGCAATGTCAAGGTGCCCTTAGGAGAGTATGGATCCTCAATTCTAAGCTACCCTTAGGAGAGTAAAAGTCCTCAATCCTAAAGCTACCATGAAATGGTCTTGGCCAAAGCAAGTCATGCTACCAAGAAGGCATCCTAACAATCCTAGTTTAAGCTACCCATAGGAGAGTATAAATACTCCATCCTAGGCTACCATGACTACTCCTAACTCATGCTACCATGAGATGTATTTTACAATGCACAATCACGCTATCTCTTAGAAGAGTATAGATCCTCTATCCCAAGCTATCAATATTGGTCTTATCCTACTAAGCCAAGTTGTACATGAAGGGAAGCTATGTCACAACATGAATCTATTCTAGACTAACAAGATTTGATTCATTTTAGGTTATTAAGCCAACTTAGAATCATTCTATGTGAGAAAAACTTGAATCTCCTAGGATCTTTATGCCTACCTATGTAAGAGAGAAGCAATACACAACACAATCACCTAATATTGGCTTTACCCCCAAATCCCTAACATTGATGGCTACAAGCCCTAATTTCAAGCATAACTTCATGCATATCTAAATTACAAGATATTCAATCACATTCTTTACTACTAAGTGATTCTAGTCATAATTCATCATAGAGGTTCAATTTCATCTTTACAAGTCAAGATCCTTCATATTCAATGAAGTCTAGCTTAATTAATTATTATATGATCCTAACTTTGATCAATTGCTATACATGACATTGATTTAGGAAGATCACCTTTGAACCTTCAATTTCACCTGTAATGTCATAACCCACATATATCACATTCATGAATTTAGACTAGGGTTTACCATAGAAATCACATGAATTCAGCATAATATCACTAAACAAATCTAAATCAATCATAATTGGGTATTATCCACTAAATTGGAGTCATACCCAAACCCTACCCACAATGTAAGAAGAACCCTAGCTAGAAATGAGTTTTTGACTTCACAATTGGGGGAAAATATGGGGGATCTATGGGTGGAAGAACCCATAGATGAATAAGCTAAACTTACCTCTTTTCAAAGACCTAAAGAAAGCTTTCTTCAATGGTGAATTTCGTCCTAGACTCCTTCTCTTCTTCTTCTTCTTCTTTGCTTATAGAGAGAGAATTTCTTTAGAGGAAGTGGGTTCTTAGATGAATGAGTTAATGACTTAGTTTTAGGGGTCTATTAAGTATTTATAGGTGGCTAATTAACTAACTAACCAACCTACCTTAGCCCCTAATTAATTACTAACATAACCCCTAAACACTTAACTAAAAACTAAAACACTTAAAACTGTGTTGACCTACGAGATCACCACCAACGGACCATGGGTGGGTCTACGGGGTGTACTGCACCTCCGTAGGTTCTGGTCAGAGACTCAACTTGGAAGGCCATTGCAGGCCTTGTCCCATGACTCACACCTACTGGGCGTGGGTCCACCTACTGGCCGTAGGTGGCCAAGCGTAGGTGCTGCCATATTTTTCAGCTTTGGGGCTGTTTTGAGGGTCCTCCCCAAGGACACCTTGGGTGGTCCTTGGGGGGTCGTACCTTAACGCCCTAACCCTTATGCCCGTATTTTAAGTACGGGAATCGTTATTACAACTTTTAATCCTCATACCACACTCCAAACTCTTACGAAAGGCTCTAGAACTCTCTAGTTCAACTTACTAGTTTCCGGGGTGTTATAATATCTCCCCCTTGGGATCATTCGTCCTCGAATGACTATTCTAAACACTTCTTCAAGTCACAGCTCTAAGCTAACAGCCCATCATGCATTCACTACATCTAAATGCACACAACCAAGGAAGAAAACTTCAATTCCAAGCTAAACACATTCAATGCAACACAAGGGAGTAGGAACTACTTCTACCAACCCAAAATGCATGAAACTCTAAATATACTCATTTTCAAGGAGGAACTAACATCTCCTAGCTAAAACATACTCAACACACATATATGGAGACTAAATACAAATCACTCTTAAAAAGCATCTATTCATGGAGGAATCTTTCAATTCCAAAACTAAGGCATGCTCATAATCAACTCATGAAGTTTATATGCAAATCTACTCAATGCACTACAACATGAGGAAAACAATGCATATAAGTCATTTCTAACAAGAGCTAAGCATTTTCATGAACATGTGTATAAGGAAATCATGGCAACACATAAAGCACACAATAATCCTACTAGGTAGGCACACTATCTCCCCTTGGGAGTATGCCTGCACAAACTTTTCTAAACTTCATATATGCTAACAGCCACTTCAAAGTCTAACATACCAAATCACAAATGACAAGAAATCTGGAAATTTACTAAAGCATAAAACACATACCAGAAAGGGACATGAGGAGATCACTCTTGATCATCTCTAGATTGGAAAGCATACTATTCTTCTTTTAAGGCTCCACATCCCTAATACCAGAGGCAACTTGCGTACCCTCTCTTATTATAACCTTAGCCTTAGGGAAATCTTTCATTATGTGGCCACTCTCACCACAACTAAAGCAACCCTCTCTACCGGCCAAACACCTGCCCTCGTGCCTCTTACAACACCTAGCACAAGAGGGCCATAGGGACTCATGCCTAGGGGTAGACACCCTCTTATCCTTATGCCTAGGAGCATTAGAAAAGCCTAGTCCAGAAAACTTTTGTTGATTCCTAGAACGACCATGTCCATCGGACACATCATGAAAGGACTTATCATTATCCATCCTAGACCTCTTTTTCTCCCTAGATTTTTCCTCTTCAAGTTTTTCTTCCTCTATTTGTTTAGCATACACGATAAGAAGTGAGATATCCATATCATCATTGAGCATTGTCATACGACATTCTTTTGACACTAATTTGGACACCCCTGTCACATACCTATCAATCATATACCTCGGACTTGCTACCATAGATGGGGCATACTTAGACAATAGAGTTAATTTCAAGGAATACTCTTTAACATTCATACTACCTTGCATAAGGTTGATGAATTCTCACACCTAGGATTCCCTGAACTCCCGGGGAAAGAACCTATCTAGGAATGCCGACTTAAATGCTTCCCACTCTATAGGACCCGCTTTTACCGGCCTACTATCTTTCCATTCCTCATACCAAATTTGGGCAACACCCTTCAATTGATAGGCGGCTAGCTCCGCTTTCTCTATAGAAGTTACCCCCATGATAGCTAACACTTTATAGACCTCTTCTATGAACCTATTTGGATCTTCCTCCACCTTGGAGCCACTAAACTCCAATGGGTTCATCGTAAAAACTCTGTTATCCTAAAAGCACCCATCCCCCTTATTGGGTTTGCCGGAGCCACCACCTCTCTATTGGCTTGCACCGTCAAGGCTTGAGCCAATAAATGCATGGAAGCCCTACACTCCGTAAAAGTGGTATTCCCAATTGGAGGGTCATTTGGAACTTGAGGAGGAGCTTGTGGAGGGACTTGGAGGGGAACCTCTTGTTCCACATTGTCTTCCTCTTCTCTCCTAGAATTTTCCCTTGTATTAGCCATACCGTAAAAAAACAACGGGCACAGATTAGAAGAAGGGCCTACTAAAGCAAAACTTTATCGGACGACTAAGAGAATGAAGAAGTGATACTTTTCCTAAGCATCCAATAGCCTCCTATTCATAAATGTGGTGCGCTTCCCATTTATGAACAAGACTCTACAAGACGTGGTTTGAGACAATCCTAGAACCATTCTAAACCTTGTGCTCTAATTACCAAGTTTGTCATGACCTAAGGGTACCCCCAAGATGTAACATGACATATTAGACCCCGAAGGGATCTCATACAAGCCCTTAGCATAATCATAACATAAGATAATAGAAAAGTACGGAAAATTTAAAACATATTTTAAACCATACAAACGAAAACGTTTACATAAGCAAGCAGAAGTCTTTACTACACTTTTGTCTCAAACCATCTATCACTTGAATAAAATTGTTGGTACACAGCCCATAGAAAGTATAAAACCTAAAGAAATGACATAAAGGAAATATGGTTTTGTCCTCGATGCTATGAGTACTCACCAATTCTTCAACTCTTCTTGCTTCTTGGAAACCTAGCCTTCAAGGAACTCAATCTCCGAAACCATGTGGGAAATATGCATTAGTAAAAAATATACCAAGTATGAAAGCTAGCACAACATCATAAGAACATCTCAAAATGGTTAGTCTACATAAGACATAAGCATAAAAGATAATAACATAGTCATAACATAATCATCATAGTCATAGCCTGATCTCTAACATAAGCATCATATAAACATAAGACATAGTTAATGAGCATAGGAGATAAGTCATAATCGTATAAACATAATTGACACATAGTTATCTATACCATAATAGAACCATTCTCAAGTAACCTCAAAAGCTTACATGTGCAAAGAAAGAATAGCATCCCATAATACCACCCAAGCCAAGTATACCTTTTTCGTCATCTTAATCATAGTCAATATGCATGGTTAAACCTTAAGCCTTTCTACTATATGGGCACCATTTTTCTAAGTGACATCAAAGGGCACTCGTGCAATGCATGAAAGGCATCCCATACCACCCTTCACACTAAGCATAACCTTTAAATCATCTTAGTCATATTCCCACTACTTTGATCTTACTAATGGCTATCTTCATATAAACAAGGGAACTATCACCTTTAGTCAATCATATCTTGGAAGGAAACTATAGCAACAACCCAAGCTAAGTTTATACTATATAGGAGAACTCTTCATAAATAGCCTCAAGTCATACATGTGCCATGTATGGATAGCATCCCATACTACTACCCACACTAAGTACCCATTTAGACTATCATGAATGTTCACTAGTTAGGGACTAGTCCGTTTATTCTATTTGCATCTCTTCATAGCTAACAAGGAATAACCCCTAATAAGCTAGACCATGCTCTTATATTACCAACATAACTAGGTTAAGCTAAGCTAACTACCTTGGAAGACACAGTATCATGCAAGTCCAAGCTACTCTACAAAAGGTATAAATGTCCTATCCTAGCTATCATGAAATAGTCCTAGACCAACTAAGTCATGCTACCCTTACAACTATACTAAGTTAAAAATGCAAGCAATCCTTAGGAGAGTATGATTCTCAATCCTAAGCTATCATTAGGAGAGTATGAGTTCTCAATCCCAAGCTACCATGACTAACCTAACTCAATTTACCCTTGAATTGCATCTTACAATGCAAGGTCAAGCTACCCTTAGGTGAGTATTGATCCTCAAACCTAAGCTACCCTTAGGAGAGTATAAGTCCTCAATCCTAAAGCTACCATGAAATGGTCTTGGCCAAACCAAGTCATGCTACAATGAAGGCATCCTAACAATGCTAGTTCAAGCTACCCATAGGAGAGTATAAATCCTCCATCCTAAGCTACCATGACTAATATTAACTCATGCTACTATGAGATGCATTTTACAATGCTCAATTGAGGTATCCCTCAGGAGAGTATAGATCCTCCATCCCATGCTATCAATATTGGTCTTATCCTATTAAGCCAATCTATACATAAAGGGAACATAGGCCACAACTTCAAGCTATTCTAGACTAATTTGCTTTGATTCATTTTAGGTTATTAAGCCAACCTAGAATCATTCTATGTGAGAGAACCTTAGATGTCGTAGGACTTTTATGCCTAATTGTGTAAGAGAGAATCCATACAGAACACAATCAGCTAATATTGTCTTCACCCCCAAAGCCCTAACATTGATGGCTACAAGCCCTAATTTCAAGCTTAACTTCATTCATGTCTAAATTACAAGCTATTCAATCACATTCTTTACTACTAAGTGATTCTAGTCATAATTCATCATAGAGGTTCAATGTTATCTTTACAAGTCAAGATCCTTCATATTCAATAAAGTCTAGTTCAATTCATGATTATATGATCCTAACTTGATCAATTATTATGCATGACATTGATTTAGGAAGATCACCTTTGAACCTTCAATTTCACTTCTAGTGGCATAACCCACAAATATTACATTAATCAATTTAGACTAGGGTTTAGCATAGAAATCACATGAATTCATAATAATATCACTAAACAAAGATAAATTAATCATAATTGGATATTATACACTAGATTGGAGTCATACCCAAACCCTACCCACAATGTAAGAAGAAACCTAGTTAGAATTGGGTTTTTGACTTCACAATTGGGGGAAACTATGGGGGCTCTATTGGTGGAAGAACACATAGATGAATAAGCTAAACATACCACCTTTTAAAGACCTAAGGAAATCTTGCTTCAATGGTGAATTTCTTCCTAGAATCCTTCTCTTCTTCTTCTTTTTCTTCTTCTTCTTCTTTTTTTTCTTCTTCTTCTTCTTCTTCTTCTTCTTCTTCTTCTTTGCTTCTAGAGAGAGAATTTCTTGAGAGGAAGTGGGTTCTTTGATGAATGAGTTAGTGACTTAGTTGTAGGGGTCTATTAAGTATTTATAGGTGGCTAATTAACTAACTAACCGACCTACCTTAACCCCTAATTAATTACTAACTTAACCTCTAAACACTTAACTAAAAACTAAAACACTTAAAACTATGTTCACCTACAAGACCACCACCCATGGACCGTGGGTGGGCCTACGGGGTATACTGCACCTCCGTAGGTGCTGGTAAGAAACTCACCTTGTCAGGAATTTTCAGGCCTTGACCCACGACCCCCACATACGGGGTGTGGGTCCACCTACTGGCCGTAGGTGGCCAAGCATAGGTGCTACCAGATTTTGCAGCTTTGGTGCTGTTTTGAGGGTCCTCCCCAAGGACCCCTTGGGTGGTCCATGGGGGGTTGTTCCTTGACTCCCTACCCTTGAACCCCTATTCTAAGTATGGGAATTATTTTTACAACTTTTAATCCTCATACGACACTCCAAACTCTTATGAAAGGCTCTAGAACTCTCTAGTTCAACTTACTAGTTTCCGAGGTGTTACAAAGACCTTCCTGAGAAAGGCTTCATTCGACCAAGTTTCTGACCTTGGGGCGCTTCGGTCTTATTTGTGAGAAAGAAAGATGGTTCTCTTAGTCTGTGTATAGATTACCGTCAGTTCAATAAGGTTACTATCAAGAATAAGTATCCTCTTCCGAGAATTAATGATCTCTTCGATCAACTTGAGAGTGCCACTTTTTTTCCAAGATAGACCTCATATTTGGATATCATCAGTTGAGATTAAGAGAAAGTGACATCCCTAAGAAAACATGCAGGACCCGTGATGGTCATTATGAGTTTTTGGTTAGGTCTTTTGGCCTAACTATTGCTCTTGCAGCGTTCATGGATCTTATGAATAAAGTATTCAATCCTTATCTAAATAAGTTTGTTATCGTATTCATTGATCACATTCTAATCTATTCGAGGAATGAAGAATATCATGCTAGTCATCTTAGAGTAGTTCTTCAAACTCTCAAGGATAGAGAGTTGCATGCTAAATTCTCAAAGTGCGAATTTTGGCTTGAGTCTGTGGCATTCTTAGGCAACATTTTTTGTGATGAGGATATTTGAGTTGATACTCAAAAGATTGAGACAGTGTAGAACTGGCCTAGACCAATGTCTCCAACTGATATTAGGAGTTTCTTCGGATTGGCTTGTTACTATAAGAGGTTCGTCGAGAGTTCTCATCTATTTCATCCCCATTGTTAAAGTTGAATCAAAAAGTAGTTAAGTTTCAATGGTCTGAAACTTGCGAGAAAAGCTTTCAGGAATTGAACACTAGGTTGACTACTGCCCAGTGTTGACCTTATCAGAAGGTACGCAAGGTTTTGTTGTGTATTGTGATGCGACTAGAGTTGGACAGATTAGATGGTTGGAGTTACTCAAGGATTATGACATTACTATTTTCTATCACCCAGGTAAGGCTAATGTTGTTGTTGATGCCTTGAGCAGGTTGTCTATGGGTAATACTTTCCATGTTGAGGAGGACAAGAAAGAGTTAGCAAAATATGTATTTAGACTTGCACGATTAGGAGTCCGATTAATGGATTCCAATGAAGGAGGATTGGTGGTGATGAATGGGGCTGAATCGTCACTAGTGTCCAAAGTGAAAGAGAATCAGGACCAAAATCCTATTTTGCTTAAATTGAAGGCAAATGTTCACAAAAAAAAGTAGTGGATTTTGTACAAGAGGGAGATGGTGTATTAAGGTAGCAAGGTAGATTGTGTGCTCCAAGGGTGGATGAAATTCAAGAGAGGACCATGGAGGAAGCTTATAGCTCCAGATATTCTATCCATTTGATGAGTCCACAATTTTGACTCATTTAGGAATATATTTTGATTGAATTAGCGTCCTCAAATTCATATTTTGTCTCAATATCTTATGTAAATACTTGATTCAGCTATTTGGAGTTAGAGAAAAAACCTGGACACTATGGAGCAAAAAGGAACAAGGTAGTTGAAAAGAACGAAGAAAAGAAAGACTGAGGATCGCCTAATGCATTAGGCGAGTCGCTGAAGGTTCCTAACCTTGCCCAAAGTTCCAGTGTGCTGATCCCTGAAGGAAAAGATCAAGTCTATGAGAAAAGGGAGCAGTTGACGCATCGCCGAGCAGTTTCGCGAAGCAGTTCCCTGTTGGCCAATGAATCAAAATGTGAAGATGCTGAAGGCCAAAGCTGAAAGGCGATGAACCAGACCAAAGGGCGGATCGCCGAGTGTATCGGTGATCTCGACTAACTACACCGAGTGATCCTTCGCAGCACAAATTTTCGAAAACTATAAATACTCATTTAATTATGTATCTTAGTATCAAGTTGTAGAGAATTAATACTGAGACTTAGAATATTTCCAGTTTTTAGAACTTAGAGTTTTTGGGGAGACATTGTTCTTTAGCTTGAAGGTTATGAAGGTTTTCAACTCCAAAAAATTGGAAGTTGGTATCCAAGAATTTTTATCCTAGGCATGTTTAAAGACATTTTCTATCGTACCCACTTGATGGAAACACTTGTTGGTATTGATTTCTATCTCTTTTTCATGTCCAGCTAAAACCCCAATTCTTGGGTGTGATTTTGTGAATATGGGTTAAATTTCCTATTCGGTATTGCTTATAGTAAGTCTATTTGCTATTTAAATATGATTTCATTTAGTAGTTATGTTTGAACTTAATGGGATTGTAGTTGCAAATACGATATCATCTTAGTGTTTTTGATTTTTCTCAAGAGAGAGGCTTTAAAACTAAGACTACTAAATTTGATATCCGGTGGTTATTGGGTCGTCGTGGGTTCAGCTCGAGTGAGTGAATCCTAAGCCTTTTCCCACACATTCAGCTTGAGATAGTGAATGGGCTAAGGACGAGGCTGCGCTTAAATGCTGCAACTCGGTATTCTAGAGAAACCGAGTTGATTCAGGGTAAGTTGCTCGGGAGAGAATCTACCCCCACTAAAGTCTTGCCTAGTTACAAATATTCAATGATTTTCAATCAATAGCATTTACACAATAGTATATTTTATCCCATATTCCTATCACATCCCAAGAATCCCATCTACTTATCTCGCATCTTTATATTTTTGTTGTTTTTGTTCATTAGTTGAATACAAACCCCCCATTGATAATTGACATTCGTGTCAACCTTTAGATTTAGTATGTTTTTATTCGTTAATGATTATAGCTATGATTGATTAGAACTTGATTTTACTTTTCTATAAATTATTGCAACTACTCCCTTGGGACTCGACCCCAACCCATTCGATTGGGTTATATTACTATTGTACGATCGTAGACACTTGAATTGGAAGTTGTGTCTTGATTACGCAAACATCAAAATGCCATCGCTGCTGTGGAGTGGTGTTAGTTGAGAATTTTTAGTTTAGTAGAATTTTGTTCTTCTTAGTTATAGTTCTACTCACTTAATTTTTAGCTTTGTGTTTTTCTTGTTTGAGCTTTGAAATATAGGAGGTGAGTATGTTGAGCAGTACTCATGAGCATATGGAGTTTCCTCCATTAGAAGTAATGATGTTCAGGGATCACATTCTAACCTTCAAACAATTGGAAGGTGAACGGATTCATGAGACATGGGCAAGGTTTAAAGAACTGCTAGTTTAATGCCCATCTTATGGAATTCCCGATATAGTCCACTTGGATTGCTTTTACAGAAGTCTTGGTCCCGGAAATAAGGTATTGGCTGACCAACTCATTCCGGGTGGTAGTACATGACATCCATATGTGATAGCAGCCCACTTGCTTGATAACATGGCCGAATCAAACAAAGAGGTAGAGAAGTACTTCATGTTGGCGGTACTGATGACTCAGATGGATGAGTTGGCCAAAAAGATAGTGGAGATTGAAGTCCAATGCAAAAGGAAGGACAAATACGTCCCTCCTCATGAGCGAAGAAAGCCCAAGGACAATGAGGGTAAACGTGTTGAAGGAATGCCCTCGATTGTTCTCCACAAGGTGAATAAGCATGATAAGGTGCTGGAAGAAATGAAGGAGAGCATTGAAGTAATGAAACAGATGATTTGTTCTCATTCCAGATCCATTTAGCAGCTCGAGAACCTTACGGGTCATCTGATGCCGCATCTCCACCTGTCGCAAAACAAGGGGTTACCAAGTAATGCTATGGCTAACCCAAATAATGAAGTATAAGTGGTGACTTGTGTCGTGCCACAACATAAAATGAGGCGCTTTTTTGGAGGCAACCCAGGGTTTTATCGTTTTGATATGTTATTCTAGAATAAAGGTGTGTTGATTATACAGGTTAAGGTGTGGGAAATGTTGAAAAATAACAGGTCGGCGAACCAAAAGACCAGGAGGTACATTGCCAACGAGGTCGGCAACTCTGACCTAGACCGCCGTTTGACTCAAGATAAATTCAAATGACAGTCTATAAAAGTCGGCGAGCTAGTGAAATTATGGCGAGTCGCCGAATAGGTCAGTCATGTCGATTTAGTCCGCCAATTGGATCCTCAATATGATTGAAGGCTCTATACAATTCGGCGAGGCAAGGGACCGTTTCGTGAGTCACCGAATTGGTCGGCGATCACCACTAATGTCGTCGAATGGGCGCGAACTGAACGGTCTTTAAAAAAGGTTAACGGTTTAAACTTCCAACTCTTTCATTTTCCCTCATTTTTAATCTTCCAAATCTCTCACCTATTTAGTATTTTGAATATTTTAGCATTTCCTAAGTGTTGTATTCGTTGACTTGTGCCCGGAGTTGGAAAACATTGCCGCCTAGCATTTCAAATTTTTTATTGTTCCACATAACAGATTGGTTTTAGGTACCCCATGTTCATTTTTATCGCATTTTGTACTATTTTGCAAATAATCTTTTCGTGTTGGTGTTTGCTGGACCTCTCTAATAGGATTAGAATGTTAAATGCTGATTTTACTTTTATAATTTTACCCGTATTGTTTTGATCGTCGAATGCCCGTAAATTTGTGCATTAAAATGAGTTATATTTTTGTGGGGGTGTGCTTGCATGTTGGTTAGATTTGTTGGGTGAAGTTTGAGTAGCCCGTATTTGTGCTAAATGGCGTAAATTGCACAATGATGGAGTGGGTGACACCATTTTTGAGGGCAAAAGTCATCAAATAGCCAAATTTGGCAAAATAGGGAGAAGTTTGAATATCCCGAGGCAATGGGTGTTATGGGTATGAGCTTAATCGGGGGTTGCGAGGTTGAATTCGAGAAGTTGGATTGAAAATAGGTACGTTGGGTCATTTGGCGAGCTGGGTCGAGCTCGCCGAACCACTAGGCGGTTCACCTAATGTCCCCATCTCGCCTCTAGTTCCGTGCTATACCTGTTGTTTGGCTCAGTAACTTTTGGCAAAAAGCCAGGGTCGCTGAAGCGATTTGGTGACTCGTCGACCGTTTCGGCGAGTCTGCCTGCAACTGATTTTCAATGTTTTTGTTCGAATATTTTCTAACTTTGCCTCGAAGCTTTGCAGACATGGCGTTGTTTGGAAAATCGTGCCACCCCAAAAGATTAGAGCACTAAATTTTAAAATAAATGATGAGACGTCGAATCTTCTAAAGAAAGGCAAGCAAGAACACCCATCTAGAGATAAAAGCAAGGGCAAGAGGCCTACTCCCCGAGACACCTTTGTTCCTTCTTGGGCCTAGGGAATTTACTCAGCTGTACGGATATTTTTAGTGGATACACTCTTGGCAGCCCCTGATGAGTCTGGTGCTATTGTTCCTTTCATGATGACTATGGTCCCTGATGCCCAAATCTAGACCGATTCACCGGACACAGATAGAGAAACTGAGTAGACAGGATCACCTCTTTACCTATCCCTCTGTCTTTCATTGTTTTAAATTTTGGATAGTTTTGAATTGTTTGCATTTGAGGACAAATGTTTTTAATTGTGGTGGGGTGAGGCCCTCCTTTGTGTCATTATGCTTAAAATTGTGTTATGCACTGCTGTTAGCGGATGTTTGAGCTTGTGGCTCTTTTTGCTTTAATTGTAAATGATTTTTGACCCTTTCGAAAACATTTACCCACTCTAGTATTTACTTGAATGTGGCTTTTCTTTAGAAAATTTGAGTTTCGGTTTCGATCAATATCGATGAATCCAATAGTGCTCATAATTGAACGAACATGAATGTGCGGCTACGATGAGACCAAGTGAGGTTACATAGACAATATGTGAACTCTTTGCATTTCGTTGTGACTAGCCAAGTATCAAATTGAATCTCTTGTAATGAACATTGCACAGTAGCGAAAGTGTGGATTCTTGTTTGACTTTGGTGTCGATGCCTTGTGTGATTAGCTTACCGTGAACCTTTTTTGAACACCCCTTGAGCCTTAGCTTTCTTTGGAAGAAACTTGATGTAAACATAAACTTCCACTACCTATATTCCTCTTGATTTGTGGTTGATTGAATAGCCAACTTAGGCCAAAGGCCTAAGTTGGGATTGAGGTGAAAAGAGAAGGCAAGTCCAGAACTGCAAGAGAAGTCTCCTTTTTAACCCATGGTGTTAAGAAAAATGGAACCCCTCCAAACAAAAAAAAGAGAGAAGAGAAAAGAAAAGGAATGAAAAAGAAAAAAAGTCATGGACTAAAGTGATGAAAATACAAAAGAACTGGGGTTTCAGAACAATCCATGGAAACTGAATAATGGGATGACTTATGAGCACTAAAGAAAATGATGAAATAAGAGGAAAGAGAGTGTTGTGAGCACCACATTTCATTAGGATGAAAGTCACTGAGCCTAAATGACCTTAGAAGAGACGTTTCTAATCTTGAGTGAACTGAAAAAATTGTCAATTGGAAAATACGGGCAAACCTACAGAAGGCATGCATTATGTTCATCTTTGTGAGTATGATCGTTGCATTTGATTCCAGAGCTTTAAATGATCAAACAATCATGTGTGAATATGGAATCATTCTTTGTGTGAGGGCATTTGAATACCTTAGTTGAGCTTGAACTTGCATTTGAAGCAAGTATTGTGAGCTTGAGAATCTTTGATAATGATGTGTCACGACTTGAGTCTTTGAGTATATAATTGATCAGTGCATGAATAAGTTGTGTCTTGTTGTGTACATTCATGATTGAGTCTTGTGTAGCACTGTTTGAGACATCCTTTTTGAACCGCTGAACTTAAGTTTTACTTGAGGACAAGCAAAAGTTTAATTTGGGGGTGTCGATGGGTCCACAGTTTGGACTCATTTAGGAATATATTTTGATTGAATTAGTGTCCTCAAATGCATATTTTGCCTCAATATCTGATGTATATCCTTGATTCAGGTAGATGGAGTTAGAGACAAAGCATGAACACTATGGAGCAAAAAAGAACAAGGCAGCTGAAAAGAACTAAGAAAAGAAGGCCTGAGGATCGCCTAATGCATTAGGCGAGTCGCCGAAGGGCCCTAACCTCGCCCAAAGCTCCAGTGTTCTGAGCCCTAAAGGAAAAGATCAAGTCTGCGAGGAAAGGGAGCAGTCGTCACATCGCCGAGCAGTTCCGCGAAGCAGTTCCCTTTCGCCCAATGAATCAAAACGCGAAGATGCTGAAGGCAGAAGCTGAAAGGCGATGAACAAGACCAAAGGGCGGATCACCGAGTGTATCAACAATCCCGACTAACTGTGCCGAGTGATCCTTCCCAGCACAAATTTTTGAAATTTATAAATACTCATTTAATTTTGTATCTTCGTATCAAGTTGTAGAGAATTATTACTAAGACTTAGAATATTTTCAGTTCTTAGTTAGAGTTTTTGGGGAGACATTGTTCTTGAGCTGGAAGGATTTGAAGGTTTTCAACTCCAAGAAATTGGAAGTGGGTATCCAAGTATCTTCATACTAGACGTGTTTAAAGACATTTTCTATCATACCCACTTAATGAAAGCACTTGTTGGTATTGATTTCTTTCTCTTTTTCATGTCTAGCTAAAACCACCGCAATTCTTGGGGTGTGATTTTGTGAATAAGGGTTAAATCTCCTGTTGGGTATTGCTTATTGTTAGTATATTTGTTGTTTAAATATGATTTTGTTTAGTAGTTGTTTTTGAACTTAATGGGATTGTAGTGGCAAATACGATATCATCTTAGTGTTTTTGGCTTGCTCGAGAAAGAGGTTTTAAATCTAAGACTTCCAAATCGATAGCCGGTGGTTATTGGGTAGTCGTGGGTTCAACTTAAGAGAGTGAATCGTAGTCCTTTTTCCCACACATTAAGCTTGAGAGAGTGAATGGTCTAAGGCGGAGGCTGCGCTTAAATGCTGCAACTCGGTGTTCGAGAGAAACCAAGTTTATTCGGGGTAAGTTGCTAGAGAGAGAATTCACACCCACTAAAGTCTAGCCTAGTTACAAATATTCAGCGATTTACTATCAATAGCATTTACCTATTAGTATATTTTATCCCATATTCCTATCACATCCCAAGAATCCCGTCTCCATATTTCGCATTTTTATATTTTTGCTATTTTTGTTCATTAGTTGAATACAAACCCCCCATTGATAATTGATATTCGTGTCATTTTTTGAACTTATTATGTTTTTTCATGTTAATATCTATAGCTATGATTGATTAGAGCATAGTTTACTTTTCTATTGAATTCTCGATTACTATCTGATGTTTGCGTAATAAGACAGAACTTCCGATGCAAGTGTCTACGATTGTACAATAGTTTAGTAACCCAACCAAGGGTTGGGGTCGAGTCCAAATGGAGTGGGCGTGAGAATTAGTGGTTAAGGGCGAAAGTGTTGAAGGTAATCGTAGCTAAAGACTTTGGAGAAAGAAAACATAACAAATTAAAAAGGGTGACACAAGCGTCAAGTATCAAATAGGGGTTTGTAAGCAAGAAACAACTAAAGCAATGAAAAAAAAGGAAAAATACAAGTATGGACACGAGGTTCTTTCGATGTGACAGGAATACAAGATAGACTAAATCATTGGGTACATGCTTTTGATAATAAATTCATTGACTATTAGTGATTAGGCTAGACTTTAAGGGGGGATAAGCTTTCTCTCGAGCAACTTACCCCGTTTCAAATGCGTTCCTCTCGGATACCCACCTGCTGCATGAAGAACAACCTCTGCCTTAACCCACTCACTATCTCGAGCTGAGTGTGTGGACATGGGACTAGGGTTCACTCTCTCGAGCTGAACCTCATGTCGACCCACTCCCACAGGTCATCAATTTAGTGGTCTTAGTTTTACGACATCTCTCTCGAGCAAGCCGAAAACACATATATGAGATTATATTTGCAACTACAACCTCATTAAGTTCATCCACAACCACTAAACGAAATCACATTTAAACTACGAATAGAGTATCAGCAAGCAAGACCCAACAACTAATCTAACCCATATGCACTTAATCACACCTCAAGAATTGGTGTTTTTGCTACGCATGTAAAAGATATAAAGACGTATACCAATATCAGTTTCCATCAATGGGTATGCAAGATTAAGTCTTACAACAAGTCAAAGGTGAAGAATCCAAGAGACCCATGTCCAATTCCTTTATTATAAAACCCTTTGAAAACTCCAGGTTCTTCAAAACCCTCTCCAAAACATAGAGAGAATATCTCCAAAAATCTGTCTCAAACATAACAATCTAAAAGCTAGATAAAATAAGGTAAAATTCGCCACTAAGAATAAAATCTGAACTAGTATTTATAGTTTTCAGAAAATGTGCTCCGAAGGATTTTTCGGCGACGTTAGTGGGAATCGCCGATGAATTTCGCGATCCTCTCTTCGATCTACTTCGTCGCCTCTCATCAGTTGCCTTCAGCATCTTTGTTTCTTCGGTAATTGAGCGATGTAGCACTACTTCGCGGAGTCGCTCGTTGATACGCCGTCTGCTCCTTTTTACTACCAATTTTCTCCTTTTCTTCAGGGTTCAGCACAATGGAACAAAAGGCGAATATGCGATCTATTGGCGATTCGCTGAATGGGTTTGGCGATTCACAAATCTTCATATCTTTATTCTTTTAGCTTCTTTTGCTCCTTTTTGCTCGATAGTGTCCATGGTTTGCCTCAAACTTCAAATACCTTAAACTTAAAAGTTTTAATCATATATCGAGATAAAGCATGCATTTGAGAACACTAATTTCATTAAAATATAGCCCTAAATGAGTCCAAATCGTGGACTCATCAACACCCCCAACTTAAACTTTTGCTTGTCGTCAAGCAAACTGAAGTTCAGTCATTCAAAAAGGGTGTCTCGAACAGCACTACACAAGACTCGATCATGAATGCACACAACAAGGCTCAATTTACTTATTCATAGATCCATTGTGTAAGATTCATGAATGCACAATACAAGACTCAATTTACTCATCCACAACCACTAAACGAAATCACATTTAAACTACGAATAGAGTATCAGCAAGCAAGACCCAACAACTAATCTAACCCATATTCACTTAATCACACCTCAAGAATTGGTGTTTTAGCTACGCATGTAAAAGAGATAAAGACGTATACCAATATCAGTTTCCATCAATGGGTATGCAAGATTAAGTCTTACAACAAGCCAAAGGTGAAGAATTCAAGAGACCCAAGTCCAATTCCTTGAATTTGAAACGCTTTGAAGACTCCAAGTTCTTCAAAACCCTCTTCAAAACTTAGAGAGAATATCTCCAAAACTCTGTCTCAAACCTATTCATCTAAAAGCTAGATAAAATAAGGTAAAATTCTCCCATAAGAATAAAAATTGAACTAGTATTTATAGTTTTCAGAAAATGTGCTTTGAAGGATCTTTCGGCGACATTAGTGGGAATCACCGATACATACGGCAATCTGCCCTTCGATCTACTTCGTCGCCTTTCATCAGTTACCTTCATCATATTTGTGTCCTGGGTAATTGGGTGATGTAGGACTGCTTCACGGAGTCGCTCGGCGATACGCTGACTCCTCTTTTTCACCGCTGATTTGCTCCTTTCCTTCAGGGCTCAACACACTGGAACAAAAGGTGAATATAAGATCTATTGGTGATTTGCCAAATGGGTTCGGTGATTTGCAGATCTTCCTTTCTTTGTTCATTTAGCTTATTTTGCTCCTTTTGCTCAACAGTGTCCATGATTTCCCTCAAACTTCAAATACCTAAAACTTAAATGTTTTCATCATATATCAAGTTAAAGCATGCATTTGAGGACACTAATTTCATCAAAATATAGCCCTAAATGAGTACAAATCATGGACTCATCACTAGCCGCTCCCTTGGGACTCGACCCCAACCCATTTGATTGGCCTATATTATTGCACGTGATTGTTGAGACCTTAATTGGAAGTTGCGTCTTTGATTATGTCAAACATCATAATGCTATGAAGCCAAGTGAAATGAGTACGGCTGAGAATAGAAGAAGAAGAAGAAGGTCCGTGGAGGTTGCGATATAGTTCCCGCATGAGGATGTGGTGGATGTCTCCAATGATCTTTCTGCAAATGAGTATGTGGATGAAGACATTACTTTGGCAGTCGCAAAAAAAGGAAAAAGGGAAACAAGGGAAGAACAAAGATAAGTCAAAATCCAGAACATCTTTAGTCAAGATGGTGGACACTACAATGAAAGGAAAGGGAAAGGAACTACAAAAGAAGAAGGAACCATCAAAGAAAAAAAGGGAAACATCTCATGTTTGTAAGCTTAATTCTAAACAAGGACCCAGTACAAAAAGAAATAGGGGTGGCAAGGAAGTTAGCAACAACAGATTATTGATAATCTACGACTACAGAAGGTCCTAGGAGGGAGGAGGTTAGATCCTGAAATTATCACTAAGCCAGGGATGGACTCCTTGGTGGACATTGTGGAGATCCAATCATGGATTAACCTGTTCATGACCAAATTTCCTATCCTATATGAAGAGCAAGTACGATAGTCTTACTACAGTGTGAACTTTGCAGAAGACAGCAGCCTTAACACCTTGGTGGGAGACAAAAGACTGCATCTGAATGAGGAATTGTTGGGAGAAATCTTGGAGGTACCAAGAGAGTGGACCAGATCTATTATGGGAAAACTCTGCACTAAGAAGTTCGCTAAAGAGTGCTCCAAACTTCCTGATATGCACCTTGCATGCATCAAGAACAGGCTCATAAAGGCGGAGTACTAACTGTTGTTCGAGTTCGTTAATAAGGTACTTCTACCTCGAACTGAGAAATGCATGGTAGCCTCAGTGACTGATTTATTTGTAATGGAAGCACTTTACAAATTCGAGCCCCTGAATCTCCCATCCCTAATGTTGGAGCATATGCATAAAACTGTAGTAGAACAAAAGGGTAAACATGGAATATGATATGGGTATTTTCTCAACAAAGTATTCAAACATCTGAACATTCTGGTGGGAGCAGGTAGTTTTGGAACTGTGAAACATTCCTTCTCTCTGAGTACCTTGGTAGAGTGTGAGTGCATCGAAGGTAAAGTAGGACCACTGAGAAAAATGTCTCAATTAGTGCTGGAACAAGGTCAGCTGAAGCACGAATTGGAGGAAATGACTGTGCTGGTGAGTAACAAGGATACATAGATAGCCTTATTGAAGGCTCAGCTACTCAAAGCACAAACTGAGGGACTTGGTATCGCAGAATCCAATGAATTAAGGACAACGAATGCGCACCTATTGGCTTAGAATGTTGCTCTCCAAGAAGAGTTGATCAAGGAGCATGAAGCTACAAATGATCGGCCCTACTCTTGTCATCAAGTACCTTTCCCATAAGCTTCCCTCCACATAGTCCTATCCTTATCCTTCCAGTGTCTTTCTTTTGTGTGGACAGTGTCTGGGGTTTTCAGTAACAGTTTATTTTTAATGTATTGGATGTTATCTCTTGTGCAGTGAAGTTGATTCCTATTTTGTTTTGATTAAATCTTGTCTTTCTACTTTTCTGCCTTGATTGTGTTGCCCCTGGCTATGATCTTGCTTTACAAACTTACTTTAATGTTTGTTTACTGCATTTCTTTTTTTTATGCCAAAAGAGGGAAAATATTTGGTTGCTTAGGATAGGGAAGGCAGGTTGATATGGGGAAGAACAGCAGGAAGGCAAATTGACAGGGGAAGAATACAACAACAAGTTATAAGTTGTGGCTCGTTCTTGGGGGAACACCTTTTGTGATTGGCATAAGAAGTATGGGTTTGTCATCATAAAAAGGGGGGAAATGTTATTTGCAGTTTTGATGATTTGACAAAACCATGGGACCTTGTAAAGGGACCTGATCCTTGTGTCAATGTGTATATAAATGACAGGCTGTAAAAAGTACAATTGGTTGGTGCACAGTCTCCAACTGTGGCAGAAACCTCGGCCAATAGCATAGCCTCGAAGGTTGTTTCTATTATTCATAAAAGTTTATTTCCAATAGACATAACCTTAGTTTTTTGCATCTTGAAATTTCTCAAAAACACAAGCAAAGACCCATCTTGGTGAAGCATACTCTAAAAGAGCAAGACGGACCTGATAGAGTTTCATTTGTCACAGTTATGTTAGGAGTCAAACTTCAGTGCTGACATTGTAAATATGTTCCTAATCTAAAAAGGAATCAGATCTTTGATCTGGTTGTAAAAGTCTAGATCGGCTAGAGGTAACTAGTTAGTGGGCAGTGTTGTATTTGCTTAGTCAAATTCTAAATTATCTAAGAGCTAGCTGATTTAGTCGACAGTGTTGTATCTGCTTAGTTGAAGTCTAAGCTATCTAGGGTTGATAGCTTAGTGGGAAGTGTGGTATCTGCTTAGGCTCAGTAAGTAATAGTCGTATTACTTAGTTTTGAGATTAAGAGGTTAATCTTGTTGGTGGTGTAATCTATGTTTCACTTTTACTTGAGAAGATTAGTGAAAACAGTTGAAAATCTTGTTTGACAGGTCATGGTTTTACTCCCTTTAGCAAGGAGGTTTCCACGTAAACTGCTTGTGTTGTTTTCTCTTCATTGTTTACTCGTCATTACTGTTCCTGCTGAGTCAAAGGACCTGGTCCGTTGACTGATAGTGGATGCATGTATACTATGAGTGAGATTGAGCGCTAGGCAATGATGTTCACAGTCGTCAATGATAAACTTTGAAGTATGGTAAGCTTGTGTATATAACTGGTGGCACTAGTGTGATAGTTTTTGCTCAACTAACAGTTTGAAACTTTGATTGGAGTGCCATTTTTTTATCCTCTAGTTATGTTCACAATCTTTTGTGTATGACTAATGTAGGTGATAAGTCCGAGATTTGGATTCATTTAGGGCTTTATTTATATAGATTTTGTGTCCTCAAATTCTTATTTTGTGCCAATAACTGATGTAAAGCCCTTGAATTTTAGGTATATGGATTGAGGAACAAAGAAAGGACACTAACAAGCAAAAAAGAACAAAACATGTTGAAAGGATGAAGAAAGGCAATCTGGTGATCGCCGAGTGGCTATTTGACCGCCTAAAGTTCCAGTGTGCGAAGCCCTGAGGGAAGAAATCAAGTTGGCAAGAGAAAGGAGCAGTCGGCGGATCGCCGAGTGGTTCCGCGATGCAGTGCTAGATCGCCAAACGTTACAGACCTTGAGCATGTTAAATGCCAAGGTAGATGGGAGATAGAAATGACCAAAGGGCGGCTTGCCGAGTGATTCGATGAGCCCGACTTACTTCGCTGAGTGACTCTTCGCAGCACATTTTTGACAACTATAAATACATTTTTGAACATTTAGTTTAGTATGGAATTTTCATAATTTCGTATCATAGTTGATATTTTTAAAACTGAGACAAGGTTTCTCTAGTTTTCGCTATGTTTTGAAGAATTGAAGTTCTTCACTTTTGAGAAATTGAAGTGGGTCTTTGAGATTATTCAAATTAGAGCATTGTAATGATGAATCTACTCTTACCCAATTGATGGATAATCAATTTGGTAATGTTTTTTTACCTTTTTATGATATCTAGCTAAATCCCCAGTTCTTGGGGTGTGATTATGTGATTATGGGATGATTTAGTTTATGGTATTGCTAATTGTTAGTTTAAATGCAGTTTAGGAGTGAGTCCTATCTTTAATTGTGGTTTAATTTAAGAATTTTAGTTGCAAATGCAGTTCTACCATTGTATTTTTGGCTTGCTCGAGAGAGAAGCTTAAAAACTAAACTTATTGATTGATGGTCTGTGGGTATTGGGTTGACCTGCGTTCAGCTCGAGAGAGTGAATCCTAAACCCAATCCCACACACTCAGCTCGAGAGAGTGAATGGACTAATGTGTGGGATGTTCTTATTTTGCATACTTGTTGATGTTCGAGAGAAATCAACTTGATTCAGGGTGAATTGTTCGACAGAAAGTTTACTTCCTTCATAGCCTAGCTTACTCACTAATATCTAGCTATTTACTAGTAGTCGCAATTACCTATTTATCTATATTAGCCTATAATCGAATCACATCCCAAGAACCTGTCTCATTATTGTTATTTCGTATTGATTTCCATTATTTGTAGTTGATAATCAAAACCAAAACCTCCCATTTGACATTCGTGTCACCCCTGATTTGAATGATGTTTTTAATCGATAACTTTTATTCATATGACTGATTTCAACATGTTCATAGTTCCCAATTGACTCTCAAACATGTACCGCTCCCTGTGGGATTCGACCCCAACTCATTTAGTTGGTTTATATACTGATTAACGATAGTTGACACTTAGAATTGTAAGAAGGGTCTTTGAAACGCTATTCTAAAATGTGCCGCCGCCGGGGAGTGGTGTGAATTGAGATTCTTTTGGTGAAGTTGAATTTTGTTCTTTCTAGTCATAGTTGAATCTACTTACTTTTAGTTTTGGTTTTTATGTTGCTATTTGAAACAAAGGAACTGAGTGTCGAAAGAAACAATGAAAACCAAGTGAACCACTCTCCATTGGATATGATGATTCTCAATGATAATATCCTAAACTTCCAATACTCGGATGGCGAGACGCTCCAGGAGTTGTGGCTAAGGTATAAGACACTATTGCTTCAGTGCCCATATAATGAAATTCCAGACAAGATTCTACTACATTGTTTCTATAGAGGTCTTGGTCTTGAAAACAGAGAAGTGGCCGACCAACTTTCTCTAGATGGTCTAATACGACAACCCTATGCAGTAGTGACTCAACTCCTCGATCACATGACTAAGACAAACAATAAAAAAGGAAAGGACCAGAATATGGCCAAACTGTTGACCCAACTGGATGTCATGGCCAAAAAGATAATGGAATTGAAAATAATGGACAAAAAGAAAGATAAGGTATATTCCCCCTCACAGGCGTAGAAAGCCCAAGGAGTATGATGGTGGAAAGATAGAAGAGGTACTCTTACTCATTCATCATAAAGTCGAAGAATACGACAAAGTGTTGAAAGAGATAAGAGAGAATGTCTCGATGCTAAATCACATGGTTGCCTCACATTCCATGTTAATTTAGCTACTAGAGACCCAAATGGGTCATATATTGTCTCGTCTCTACCCAAGACAAAAAAGGGGTTGCCTAGTGGTACTACGGCAAACCCCAAGAATGAAACTTAAGTAGGTACTTGCGTCATGCCACGACGGTCACTAAGGTGTTGCTTGGAAGGCAACCCAAGTTTTTATTTTCTTTCTTTTTGTTTTTGGAATAATCGTGTGTTGATTGTGCCGGTGAAAAAGTGGAATGCGTTTGACATATGAAGTTTGGCTAGCCGAAATTCCAATCGGCACCTCACTGAAGAGGTCGGCGAGCCTGACTTGGACCACCGTTGGGCTCAGGAAATTATCAAGTTGGAGTCTGTAAAACTCGGCGAACCCATGGACAAGTCGGCGGTCCCGACTTTGTCCTCCGTTTTGACCCCCAAGTTAGCTGGAGGTCCTATAAAACTGGGCAAGGTAAGTACCCACTCGGCGTGTCGTCGAGTGGTTCGGCGAGGAAAAATAACATCGCTGAAAGGGCGCGAACTGGAGGGTTTCTAAAAGGCCAAAGGTTTATAATTTAAAATCTTTCACATTCCCTCACTTTTTAACTTGATACAATCATACAAACACCCTATATTTCCCATATTTTCACATTTTTACCACTTTCTGGTCGTTGATTCGGTGTTCGGAGTTGGATACTTTGCCGCCTAGCTTTACAGATTCTTATATTCGACATTAAAGGTTGGTTCTCTAAATTAGCAGTTAAAACTCGAATGCATTGTTATAAATTGTGTTGATATGTGTTGGGCATCTCTGAAATCATGAATGTGCGCTTGTGTGCCTATTTTAGTTTTGATTTCGTGCTAAATTGCCTAAACTTGTAATTTCCTGAATTTTGTGCTTTAAAATTGATCATAAAATGTTGGGGTGTGCTTAATTGTTGTGGAGTCTAGTCGGGTGAAGTTTGAACAACCCCAAATTGTGTTAAATGATGTGCTTTGCCCAATGATGGGGTGTTTGACGTCATTCTTAAGGGCTAAAGTTGTGAAATAGCCAATTTTGGCCAAACTGGGGGAAGTCTCAATACCCTGGTGACATAGGTCTTATGGGTCTGGATTTATTGAATAAGTGTATGGTTTGATTTTGTTTTTGGGGCTGCGGGGTTGATTTTGGAAGTTGGTGTTGAAAGTAGACACGTTGGGCAATTTGGCGAGCTGGGTCGAGCTCGCCGAACCACTCGGCAGTTCACCGTAACCCCCCTTTATCACCTTTAATTCCATCGTTTTGATGATTTTGGTGTTGTAACTTTCGGCGAGAAGCTTGAGATCACCGAATGTCTTGGTTGATCCCCCTTTCTATGCCCCCAACCCCTAAAATACACTGTAACTTTCAGCGGGCTTGTCTTTGCTCCCCGAAAGGCCTTTCCCATCACCGACATGCTATTTTTTTGGAAAATTTTTGAGCCAATCTTTTCAGCGAGCCCGATCTAGCTAGCCAAAGTGATTCAGCAACTCGCCGATCGCTTCAACGAGTCTTTCTACAGCTTATTTTCTGCAATATTTTCTTGAACTATTTCTAACATTCTACTATATATTTTTTGCAGATATGGCTTGAGCCAACTTGGACATGCCACCCCGTAAATGTACTATATTTCGCCTTTAATCTTGTGGCCTTAAACATGTCACGTGGAAAACTGAAATTAAAATGTTACCAAAATAGGAAAGAGGTGATTCTTTTTGAAACAGACTAAAAAGGAAAGGAGATCATTCATTTTTAAACAGAGGGAGTAATATCAAATAGTGTCATTGTATTATAAATTAACCTTATGCATAGTATTAATATATATATATATATATATATTAAAAAAATTCGACGAAGAGGTGTCGCTTGTCACCTCTTCACTTAACGTGGGTCCGCCCCTGCTTTGGCGTACCTCATTTCTTGTCCTCATATTGCATTTATACTCTCCAGATTTGGGTGTTTAGAAGTAGACACTTGAGTTTGTATAAAGTTGAACAAGTACACACACGTCCTACATGACATGATAGATGTAGGACATCAAGTAGGATGTGCACTTGTTCAATTCTATAAAGTTGAAGTGTCTACCGGTATATATACATTCAAAGTTGGAGGACATAGATACAAGATCAACCCAAGTTAAAAGGGAAAGTTTATGTATTATGCCTATTTTCTTTACTTTTGGTATTTCTTAATGACTCTTTTTCAAAAAAGAAAAAAAAATATAAACCAATGAGACATTGCCACCTTCACAAGATTCCCTCTAATGAACTCACGTTGTTGCCATGCTCACCACCTGGAATATACACACACTCCAACACACAAAATAACAATACATATTGAAACACACGCCATTTCACCACTACCTTGCACACACACTCACGTTTTGCTGGCTTACCCTTTCATATTTAATACACTCTAATCATTATATATACTCATGCAGAATGGGAGAATGGGAGAGGAAGGCTCAATGTTCCGATAGTCGCTTAGTTGGTTGACTACCTGAACTTCTACCAACAAGATTCAATTTTCTGCATTGTAATCCCCTCACCCATTTCTCTTTCCCGCAATTGAAAAAAAAGATTTCGTATGAGGTTGCGTCTCTAGCTCCCGGTCTAGCATTCCAGATTAAATGAATTTACTATCAAGGTCCAATTCTTTTTCCATCTCGTTTAATGCTTTAGATATCTGAGGCTACTGGTAATATCTTTATGATGTTATCTTAGTGAGTAATATTAATTTGTTGTAATTGGTTGATCATAATGTATATTGATATCCTGTTTTCATTGATTTTTTGGCTAAAAGTTTGTTGTCCAAATTGATTTGTTAAGCTTGTGTGAATGAATGATTAGATGGTATTGGAAGTGATTAGCGACAAGTTAATAGAAGGGGTAGTGGGGTTAATTTTATTGTTCTACTTACTTTATTAATTGAATCAATGCTAGATAATTTTGGGGTTGGTAGGCAACTCTCAGGTTCGTAATCTTTCATCTTAACAAAGGTCGTAATTTTGCATCTTAGATTTAGTCAATTAATAAAGTGTCTTGTGTTTACATGTTTTGATCCATATCTATGTGTTAATTTTGTAAAAAAATATAATTAATTGGAAAGTCATATTTACGACAATTAAAGTGACATCATAAATTAAAATGCTTAAAAACTAGAAATAATTTATGCGAAATATTAATTCCAATAGGAAGATATTTTTATTTTTAATGTTTTTTTAATTTCAATATATGGTAAAGAAGCCGAGAGTTTTTAGTTAAAGACGTGGCAATCATGTATCATTCCGAATACCAAAATTTCAACTTTTCAATGAGTTATTGAAGAGACGCTTCCCATCTTGAATTTGACATGGTACATTGCCTATTTGCCTTGTGTGTCGAAAGACAACAAAATTCAATTCATGAGAGCACAACACAATGGTGTAGAGTAACCACAATCCTCTTCGGGTTAGTTAAGAGATAAAACAAAAATAGTTTTCTGGTTTACCAATTCATAATATAGTTTTGTGACATGTGAAATTTGAAACAGATCTTTCTTCTATTTGTAGTTTTTTCCTTCTAGAAAATCCATATTAATATACTTATTCATAGATTGGAAGGACTAAAATTAGAATTTATGAATAATTGAGGAGTGGTGGAATCAAAGAAAACATGTATTCTATTTGTCACTGCCTCAATAGTCATGCTTTCAAATGCATTTTTTACTATGGAAAAACGTGAGTTTTGATTCGGATAGTCAAAAGTGAGTTGAAAATATGTCATAAGTTGTTTTCCAAATTGAATTTAGAATTTTATGAAAAAGCACTACTTTCCAAAATAGAATGAATAATCATTATAGAAAAACACTAATTTTTAAAATAAAGTGAATCTTGTACTTATTCATAGTATATATGGAAAGGATTTAAATTAGAATTAGTAAAAAATTAGGAATAAAATTAAAAAGAAATAGAGGAAGTTTGACCCTATTTAAGAATAGTCATGACTTTTCAAAAGCAGAACTCAAAATCCAAAATGCATTACACAAATTATATATGTATATAAATATAGAATAATTTCTTTTGTATATAATCTTTCTGCCAAAATACCCAAAAAGTGAGTTTTCATAGTTGTTCATATTTGCAACCATTTCTTTCTATCTATCTAGATTCCTTTTTTGTGTGTATGTTGTTTTATTGATATTAATTAATGTAATGTCTTTTTCTCTAAACTTCTTTTAAGTTTGGTTATAGCATAAAGTTTTCTCAAATTGATTTCTTTATGAATTTTCTAGTATTTTGTTAGCCATGTTTTTATTTTCCTGAATTGATTTGTTTCTTCATTTAATTCATGTTGAGCAGGGAATAGTTCATCAATCAAGAGGAGACGACATAAACACGAGAGATAGAAACACTTATTTCAATCCTCTTTATCTTCTTCCTAGATTAGTATTTTATGTATCTTTATTTTTAATCCATCGTAATTTTCATATGTTTTTTCATCTATTGCATATTCTTCTTTATTCATTTATAGATTGTGTTGAAGTTTATATTCTAAATTTTCTATTTGTATCTGTAGATATAAAATAGTTTTTCTCTGTGCTGCTATAGATTTTTTACAAGTTCCTACAAATATATTGTTGCTAAGTCTATTTTGCCTATGTCTTAATTCTTGTCTTTTTGTTATAATTGTTTCAGTAAGATTTTGTTTATACTGTTCTTCGTTCATTGTTTCTTTAAATATTGGATATATTTATACTCTATTTTAGATATAGTATCTATTAGTTGGTCTAATTTATAATTATCTGTTTTAGAGATATTTAATTGTTTATATTCTCGGTATAGTTTGTTTATTCTCCTTTTTACTTTTCTTAATCTTTTATGATTACTTTTTTTTTCTTCCATAGCTCTGATACCAATTTTGGTGCGGGGTGCAGAATTCATGTTAAGTTGGAATTTTTACCTTTGATTATAATGCTTATTGTAAAATTTGGAGGGTGGTGTAGAATTCATGTTAAGTTAGAATTTTTACCTTCGATTATAATGCTTATTGTAATATTCTTTTGATAGATGTTTTAATCTGAATATTTCTTTAACATTATTTGAGATATATTCTAGGTATAATACATCTTCGGTACTTAGGTACATATATAAATTGTTTTTCATTAATTGTTCTACTAGTTTTATATCTTCTCTAGCTTCTGTCCAATATTGTAAATATTTATAATTCATTTTTTAATCTAAATATTCCATTTATAAATCATATAATTCTATTCTGGATGTAACCAACAGAATTAATTGGACACTACTAGATACATAGTATGCATCAAACTATTAAATGTGTTAATTAGCTCTAGTTCTTTCCTTGGATGATTGTTGTTTAGTTTTCTTAATTTCCAGTATATATAAGTGGGTGCAGAAATTTGCTAGTTTATTGTTTGTGTATGTTTGGATATTTACTAATGCATCATCCACGTATTATATTCTCGGACAAA
>JAJOOG010011765.1:0-41239 GCA_029582565.1 Solanum infundibuliforme
TTCGAAAATGAATAGACGCACTGACTTGACTAGGATCAATTAATATATGTACATGGCCTAAAAAAATCAAAATAAATGAAGCACTAAATATGAACGACGTACTCTTACTTAATTTGAATATCTCTTCCAAGATATTTGAGGTTCGAGTCATCAGAAATGTAAAAAATTCAAAATTCCCCGTTAATAGGCTTATGCAATGCAAACTCTATTTAAATTAGTCAAGGGGCAAAACAATATCGAACACCAAATTAAATAAAATACAAGTACGAGGCAAAAGGACTCAGGTAGAGCATTTCCGGCCGAATATTCACATCATTTTTTTCACGCCCATTTATACATCTATAGGCCCTTTTTTAGGAATCGCTCAAATTCCTCTATTTTCGTGTGTATTAGTCCATGAATCTGGCGCCCGGAGCACCCAAAAAAATTTTCTCAAAAAACTTTATGTGGACCTCCATATTGAGTTGAGGAACCACCACTATACTCACACCATTTTTTCACGCTCATTTACACATCTATAGTCCCTTTTTTAGGAATCGTGCAAATTGCTCTATTTTTCGTGTGTATGCCCACTGATCTGGCACTCGGAGCACCCAATTTTTTTCTCAAAAAACTTTATGTGGACCACCATATTGAGTTGGGGAACCATCACGTATACTCAAACCATTTTTCTCAGGCCTATTTCCGCATCTACAGATATCCTTAATTTGTTGTTCCGACATGGCCAGAATGGATGGCATTGCGGTGTTAAAAAAAATTCCAGGCCGCTAAATGTTCCTACAAGATATATTGGTCAGTGTGAACAATCGTCAAGCATCAAAAATCATTGTTCTCTTGATCCATATCTTGACATGGAAACTCAAGCTCTAGAAAAAGGTAAACGCAAAAGAGATAAGTAACATTTTTTGTTCGTGAATACTATTGTTATAAAATCCAAATGATAAATGATGATGAAGATGAAATATTGCACACTGGTAGATTGTTTCAGCAGTACTCAGTGGACGAATATATAAAGCTTGAAAGTCAAAGATTGGATTTTGCTTCATTTACTGAGGATCTATTTAGGATGGATGTATTACAAGGACTGCTCGATATTCTAAGACTTGGAGAACGAGATGCATCTAATGTTGGATAGAGAAGTTTGTTGGGTTTTAAAATGTGTGAATGGAAAATGAAGAGTTGCGACTTTTATGAAGAGTTGTGACTTTGATGAAAAGTTGCGACTATTATGAAGAATTGTGACTTTTATCAAAAGTTGCGACTTTTATGAAAAATTGTGACTTTTATGAAAGGTGGTGACCTTTCCGAAAGATTGTGACTTTTCAAAGGTTTGTGACATTTCCGGTAAGGCACAATAAGAACCTTTTCACACTACCCTTTGTTTTCTATAAATTGAGGGATTTCCTCTCATTGTAAAAAGAACCAATTTCTGGACTTCTTGTTCTACTACTAAATCTAGATTCTAAGTGTATTTTACTGCCGTTGAGTGGCTCGCTGACACCAGCATTTTGGGTATCAATACATTGGTGATTGAGATCATTCTATCCTGGGAGACATATTCCAAATCAAACCTCGGATACTAGAGGGGAATAATTTCCTTAAGGGGACACTGTGCATTCAGTGGGCTTGATCTTCTTTCTGTTTTTCCAGATTCTGGTATGTGTTACAGATTTTAAATTTGTGAATTAATTTATGTTCTTCTGTTCTTCACTGGTTCATTAAACTTTGGTAACTTCGTGTTTCTGCAAAGTTTGTTGGAATCAGTAAGATTCTTTAAATACAGATTGACAACAATTCTTCTTTAAGGAAAAATATTTCGTATATTTTTTCTAATCTGTTTCTGATTCTAGTTTCTCTACTAGTTTTAATTTTCTAGTTGTGAAAATGTTCTTAAACTTTATTGTGTCTTACCAAGTTCTTCAAAGTTTTGTTCTAAGTATCTTAGGAATACAAGACGAACAACAAAGTTTCCTTCCAAGTTCTTTCAAAGGTGGACCTAGAGACATGAGACAACGATATATGGATGTTATTGCATTAGTACAACACTTTGGGAACCCGATTTATTTTTGACTATGACTTGCAACCCAGGTTGGCCGGAAACTAAGGAACATAGGTACGCAACAGATGAGACACAGAACAGGCCTGATCTAATTAGTCGCGTCTTCAGATCGAAAGTTGAAGAACTGAAAACAGATATAACCAAGCGGAATTTATGTGCTCTGAAGTACGGGAGGGCGCAGTATTTAGATAATTCATGGGTTGTTTCGTACAATCCTTTCCTGCCTGATAAATTCAATTGTCATATGAATGTAGAAGTGTGCTCTGATATAAAAGTTGTGAAATACCTTTATAAATATATTTGTAAAGGGCATGACAAAATTGCATTCTGTGTGCAAGATAGTGATGCAAACAGAAAAATAGATGAAATAAAAGAATTCCAATCTGCTAGGCGGGTCTCGCCTCCTGAGTCTGTGTGGCGCTTATTTGGTTTCTCCATTAGTGAAATGTCTCTAAGTGTTTCTCATCTCCAGTTACACCTTGAAGGGGCAACAATTTGTTTCTTTCAGAAATGATACAGATATACATACAATTGTTAACAATCCAATGATTTAAAAGACAATGCCAACAGAACTTTTCGAGATGAATAGAACTAACAGAAATGCCCAAGAGCTCAAGTTGTTGTACAGAGAATTTCCAGAGCACTTTGTATGGTCTGCGGGAGACAAAATATAGACACTACGGAAGCAACGTTTTGCTATTGGTTGCATTGTAACATGTTACTCAACTGAAGGAGAACGCTAATTATCTAAGACTTCTACAGCTGAATGTGAGGGGACCCAAATCTTATGAAGATCTTTGAACTGTAAATGGACAACATAATAATACTTTTAGAGAATCTGCAGAAAAAATAAAGTTACTACATTGTGACAATAATTTGATCGACTGTTTGTTAGAAGCAGCAAGTTATCAAATGACATATAGCTAAAGGCGTTTGTTTGCTACCTTGCTGGTCTACTGTAATCCGACCAATCCACAAAATTTATGCAAACAATTCGAAGAGCCAATGTCAGAAGACTCCAAACTACTGCCAAATGCAGAAAAAAAATATATTCAGTACCAAGTCTTAAACCACATTAATGATATGGGTCACAATGTCGATGACTATGAACTTATTCCGCAGACAATTAGACCATCTACAATGGCAATTAAAGAAGCAAATTAAATATTTTTTTGAAAGAACCATTACAGTAAGTGAAGAAGATGTGTTACTACACAAAAATTAAACACAAAACAACTGAAAGCATACAATGTGATTACTGCTAGAATTTTTTCTAAGAAACCAGGAGCATTTTTTATTGACGGGCCAGGAGGAACCGGAAAGACATTCTTATATCATGCTTTACTAGCAATGATAAGAAGTAAAGAATACATAGCTCTCGCAACAACGACTTCTGGCGTGGCTGCTTCGATCCTCCCAGGTGGACGAACTGCACACTCGCGCTTCAAATTTCCTATCAGACATTGATGAAAAATTTAGTTGTAACATCAGTAAACAAAGCTCAGTTGCGTCTCTGATTCGTGATGCAAAATTAATTGTATGGAATGAAGTGACTGTGACTAAAAAGAAAATGCTTGAAGTTTTTAACATACTCTTAAAAGATCTTATGAATACAAATATGTTATTTGGTGGAAAAGTCGTCGTCTTTGGAGGAGACTTTAGACAAACATTTCCGATTGTTCATAATGGAAAAAGGAATTCATCAATCAAAGTATATTATATTCTACCATTTGGGACAAACTTGAAAAATTCCAATTGTCTGAAAATATGAGAGCAAAAACAGACCTTCTTTTCGCGATTACTTGATGAAAATTGGAAATGGACAGGAGAGAGTCAATCTTAACAATAAAATTGAACTTCCAGATACTTTGATTGTTCCTTTCACAACTGAAGAAGAATCTTTCGATACATTATTTACTATGACATTTCCAAATTTACACACGTCCTTCTCTAATTCTTCTTCTGTGGATTCACGTGTCATCCTAACAACGAAGTGAAAACACTTTTGTAATCTAACTACTCGAACTGAATTGAGAGCTTTCTAGAATGAATTCACATTGTTACCAATGGCAAGTTTTCATTTTAATCAACTGAACTTTACAGAATAGCACTTAACCTATATAAAGGAATATCTCATCAATTATTCTATATCTAACTCACACGTGAATCACATGCCTTTAACAGAGTTAATAACAGAAAGTTAACAACCTAACAACTTGACTTAACTGTCTAGCAACTTGACAGTTCTATAGCTCAATACGAAGAATGATTTTGTAAATGAAATCAATGATATGCTTATTCCAAAGTTTCCAGAGAAAGCAACTTTAATTTGCCATTGACGAGCATAATGATCAAACTCATTAATTATGAAGATCTATTACACACTTTGAATCTTGTTGGTTTGCCTCCTTATAAATTAACTTTGAAATAAAATCGTCCCATCATATTACTACGGAATTTGAATCCATATGAACGTTTATATAATGGTACACGATTAACATGTTGTGATATTAAAACACATTATCAGTGCTTAACTAGCAGCAGGTGATTTTAAAAACACACATGTATTTATTCCAAGAATACCTTTATTATCGTCAGCGGATGAAAGATTACCAGTTCCATTTAAACGAACACAATTTCCAATTAAACTATGCATGCTATGGACTATAAATAAGGCACAAGGTCAAACACTTGATTTTGTTGGAATTTACTTGCGAGAGCCTGTTTTTTCACGTGGCCAACTTTAAGTTGCCTTATCAAGAGCTAAGTGTTCGAACTCCGTTAAAGTACTCATTCGTCCGTCCACACCAGCTAACCATGATGATCGTTGTACGCATAATATTGTTTATGACAAAATCATCCAAAGAACATCCTTGTAAGTCTTCTGCCATCTCAAAATAAAATATGATCAGCTCGACAATGAAGGATTACTTACCTCAAGCTATGGAACAAAATTGGTAATGAGAAACATCAATCCTCACTTCAATTCAAGCTACAATATTGGCTCCAACTATCCTGCAGCTAACTTCATGGTGAGTAAGTTGCATTTTCCCTGTCTTCCTTTCTCTATACCTTACTCATTCCGTTCTAATTTATGTGTTATTTTTTGGATTTTGAGATTTAAACAAGTCTATATTTGTATAACTTCTTTGACTGTAACCACAGATACAACAGTTTGGTGTTAGTTTCTACGTTACAACATTCAATTTACACCAGAGGACTGGGATCGGTGGGTGGAGGTGATTATTCAACATTGCACAACAGGCAAGGTTAACTGAAGAACTTTCAGGATTTCACACAATACCTACATTTCAAATTGCTGGAACCTTTTTCTCCATTTATGCTTGCCTGACTCTTGGAATAGAGCGATTCTAAGTAGAACCCGTTCTTATTATAACGAGGGGCGGATCTATGAAGGGGTGTGGGGGTGCCACGCCACCCCCGAACTTCGACGGAAACTCTAAATATACATAGATATATATATATATAATATTTATATAAATATAAAGCGTGCCACCCAGAGAACAAAATTGGCTTGTGGTGCCACGGTAGAAGGGCAACTTTAGAAGGCTGATGTTATAGGTTCGAATCCCATTTGTACCTATTTTTTTGAGAAATTTGCTGCAGACGCTTTTTAAGAAGAAAAAAAAGGCTCAAAGCACATTTTTTAAAGGAAAAACAGCTGGCACATTATTATTATTTTTTTATAATTGCTATTAACTTAAATTAAATTAATTACATTATTACTCCTTTGACTTTTCACTTGCTTATTTACTTGTAAAGTTGACTTTGATTTTACCTGTTACTACGGCAACTGTGGAGAGAGCATTTTCGTCAATGAAACACATAAAAAATGAAGTGCGGAATAGTATTGATAATCAATATTTAAATGATTGTCTAGTGTGTTACATAGAGTGTGATGTATTTATAAATGTTAGTAATGATGTCATTATCGATCGTTTTCAGAATATGAAAACTCGTCGAGGACAATTGTAAATGAATGATGAATATTTATAATATTAGTAATATTATTGAAAGTTTTAAATTTGTTAACTTCATGCTTTTAGTGTGGAGTGTGGATTTGTAATATCTTATTATTTATATTTTATTGATCGATTTATGATATATATCTAAAAGACGAATAATTTAATCAAATATAAAATTAATTTAATCGATAAGTCTATTTGACACCCACGAACTCTAAATCCTGAATCCACCACTGATTATAACTCTTTCATAGCAATAATGTACGTACGTTTTTAGAATGGATTCTGTTTTTATTGCCACTTATTTGCTAGCACAAACCAGCAGGTAAACTTGCTTGCGACAAACATATATTGTTCATCAACAGGTAAACTTTAATATACAATACAGAACTGCTTAAGCGCCACAATATAAACTAAATAGCATTGATGAAAAGTGAAAAAATAGCACCTAGATGATGTTAACTTCCTAACATGCCTAAACTTCCCTTACCTTTATGTTTCTAAGTTTCAACATGACATGTAAATTAATTGTTTGTCACGTAGTACTTACCTACCTAGTTGTTAGGAGGAAGTGGACCTCTTCTCAAACCATAATGTTATGAGCTTACAACAGAATCATCGAAGACTCTCAAACCATAATGTTATGAGCTTACAAGAGAATCATTGAACGCATCGCAACACCTAAACTAGAAGACTTTTAATGACCCAATCTAAATGCTAGGCCCGTGCTTGCACGGGCTGCCTTAATCTAGCGAAAGTATAAATTTCAGTACCTTAATTATACCAAATTGGCATTTAATATCTAGAAATCAGGATATTTATGTTATTTAACTTAACACATTGGTGTTCCTTTTTCCATAGAGAGTTAAGGAACCTCTTGTTATAAGTTTTTTGAACAATAATATGAAGTACTAATTGATATTTTATTGCACATTCTTGAAGAGAAGTGGATTTCTATCAGTAACTAGTTGGTTCCTTTTTTCCTATAGCATAACTTAAATTGCTCAGGTCACAGAAATGCCTCTCTTCTATCCAAGTTGATGTCTATTATCTTTCTAAAAGCTTGGAAGTATTTTGAGGAGATAGGCTAAGCTGGCTGGACCAGCTTCTCAACAAAACAAATGTATTTGAAGCTTAGAGGTGATTTTCCCAAGGGAAATTGTAGAAGTTTAGTGTGTAATAATGCAGCACCACCTAAATGGACATTCATGTTATACTCATCTTCTAACTAGAGAAAGACAGGCTGCATGGGGGGTTGTTGCTGATACTTTGCATTATGAATAATAAGAAGGCCGAAAACAGAAAAGAAAATGATAAAGAAATACGAACCACAAATTAAAGCCACAAATGTTTTTGAAAACCAACAAAAGTACCATTGAACCTACTAAATTGAGTCAACCCTCAAATGTCCACTCACTTAACAAGTGGAGCCAAAACGAAGTTTGCAATCATTCAACATAAAACTAAAATGCAAAGACAAGGACATTAACTTTTCAAGTCTAAACATGATGTTAGGATTAACCGCGAGTCGCAGATCTCAAGACTCTTGTAGACCTGAGTTGATTTCCCAATGACCCACGAGCAGACGTCTCATGTCTAGCTCGTGATGCCCCCGCTGCAGACGTCTCACCTCTTTCTCGTGGCCCAGTTGATCCTGATGCCCCACCTATGGCACGTGACGCCCCCGCTGCAGACGTCTCACCTCTGTCTTGTGGCCCAGTTCTCGTTACTCTGGTTCGTCGTTCTCTGTTTAAAGGTGGTTGAGGTGGGAATGAATCTATGTAAAAATAGCAGCAGTAGATCATTAGTTTTACGCAGACCTTACCCTAGCTTGAGAGATAGAGAGGTTATTGTTGATAGATACCTCAACTCAAGGAAAAACATATCAAGGAAAATCTAAAAAAGAAATGAATCCCCCATCACAGTAAGCAAAACTATTAGTCAATACACCTAAAACCATATCACAACAGTTGACAAGACATTATCCCAAGTGCTTAAAAGATACTCTTATTTTTTCTCTATTATGAAAAAACAGCAAGAATCTCATCATAGTAGACAAAACTACTCCCAAGTGTTTAAAAGTTGAACTTTTTCTTCTCTATAATGAACATAAAACAAAACATCAATTAAATATATTTTTGCTTTATTATGAATGTTAAAAAACACAATTGTATCTTATCATTGAAAAAGAAAACTGAATCATTTTTCTTGGTGAGAAAAAAATGGAACTTTGTTTCATTAAAACCGTAAAGAATCTATCGAGATTAAGAAAAAATAAGTAAATAATTTCATACCTTGCTCGATGGTGAGCACGAGTAAGAATCTTCCATTGTTTCTAGACCTTGCCCACTGGTATGTCACACTAATACTTTCATTTGCTCGAAAGTGTTTAGTTACACCCGGCCAATACAAGAAAAAACAGTTAGGCTCTTCATGAGAAAATATCAGACCTGGGGTGGGAGGCGCGGGCAGTCGGGACGAAAGCAAAGTCACAGGAAGTGACCTATCCCTCCAATTAATGGAATGCACAAAAGAATGTTGAGGACTTCCATTCCTAAGGGGTTGCATTTCAAAGTTATGGAGTTGTATCCTACAACTACTAATCATGTACGTTGTTAGCCTTATATTAAACCAAAACAGTGGAGCATTTGAAACAAAATCAAATGTTTGACCATCAAATGGTCTCCAATCATCACGTGCTGCCTCACTGAGCGCGTCAAGGTTCATAACGGGAACTTGTGCTGGTAGAACAACATTTTGAGCTACCGCTGGGGCTGGTGGTTGTTGTTGTTGTTGTTGTTGTTGTTGTTGTTGTTGTTGTTGTTGTTGTTGTTCCATCACAACATTCGGAACTGGCACAACATTTGGAGCTGGTTGTTGTTGTTGTTCCATCACAACATTTGCAGGAACATTTCCAAACATTTCCAATGACACTGCCAACAAATAATAAAAAGAAATCAATAGATTAAAAGAAACAATCTGAAAAAAATAAATCAAAGTTACATTACATTTGGCTTTGATTGTCTCTAGCATTCCCATAGTAATACAATAGTTGTTATATCCCACAGGTCCCCCAACGTTATTGTATAGTTCGGTGATCATTGCTACCAAATCTTGATTAGCCGCCATTTTTGAAAGGCACGTTAGAGAATAGAATACAGGAGAGTTAAGTTTGATGAACTTTTGCAAATAAGAAGGATGAGTACTACACTCTTATTTCATTGTGCTTAAGATATCTATTTTTATTTTTTTTAATTTAATTGGGCACAGGTAAAGATAAAAGGGGACAGCTAGCTTATTGTGTAGTGATTAGTGAGCCGGTTTATGTAATGTTAATTTTTTTTAATTTATGTGAGATTTCTTTAAAGAAGATACATATATAGATGATATAGTTTAGCTTATGATATCTTCATTTATCAGATATATATGAGAGACTAAATTTATATCAATTAAAGTAAAATGAAATAATTTTCAATTTTGTAGTGTTTTTTTTTTCATCAGGAAAATAATACAGTTAAATTTAATATATGAGGTTAAGGACATGCGTCTTATATCTTGACTCGTTAGATTGTGTTATTAGTTGAATATTATGATTTGGGGTGTACATAGGTCAGTTAGATTTGTTTTTTCATTAAAAATTAACTAAACCAATTATGTCGGATTTTTTAATTTTGGTTTTTAGTCGGTTCTTTCATATTTTTATTATCTTATAATTATGCAGGGATTAAAAAAGATCAAATATATTTTCACTTATATGTGAGGCTAGAACTTAAAACATTAAATGATAGAAATCTTCAAAAAGACTTAAAAATTCGCATGAATACAAAATACTTTCATTGAAATATCAATGTTATGTTATATTTATAAGATTAAATATTGCAATCAAACTAAACACAAAATAAAATATTTTAAGAAATTACAAACCCAAATTTGAAATAATATATCAAAATATTGAAAACTATAAGCTAATTTAAGATATATTAACAAAGTATATTATAATTAATTTTTTTTATGTATAAATTTTAGAATAATATATCCAAATATTATGTCGGTTTGATTTTTTTTCTTTTAATACCAAATCAAGAGTGACCGATTTTTTTTCAACATCAAACCAAATCACAAGTCAATTTTTTTTAGTTGAATTAGTTCATCAATTCGATTTGACTTGACAGTTTAACTTTGTACACCCAATACATAGTTGACTTTAAAAAAAATTAAAAATATTTTTCAAAATGGCCTTGGATTGGGGTTGAGGTCGAGAGTCGGATCTTGAGAATGGAATCAAAGTCGGGAGTCAGGTTCAAAGTCGAGATTTGGATTTGGATTCATAATATTTTTATTTTTCAAATGTGCTTGGATTAGGGTTGAGGTTGGGGGTCGGATCTTGAGAGTCGGGTCGAGGTCGGGAGTCAGGTTTCAAGTCGAGATTTGGATTTGGATTTTACAATATTTTTATTTTTAGAAAGTTGTTTGAGTGTTTATTAGATTACTAATTACTATGAGAAAATGTACTAAAATACACCCTCGTATCCATAATATAGATTATCTAGGTAGTTACATCAATAATACATATAACATTACCAGTAACATTGATTCTCTAAATAGCTACCTCCATCGTTTAGAATTTCAATTTCACATGTAATAATCACAAGCTAATCAAAGTTAAATCTTAAATATTGTTAATATGAATATTTTTTTTAATACTACGGATAAACCTTAAAAAATATCATTCACTAAAGAGGAGCCTAAGTTTTTTTTTTTTCCAAATAAAAGTAAACTAGTGGATATTATCTATTAGGGTTTTTATTGTTTTATGTACAAAAGAGAAATGTCAGAGGAAAATTACTAATAGGCACATTGGAACAAAATTTCTAACTTTAGAGGTACATGTTGTTACCCTATTTCCAGTAATAATAAATAAATAAATAAAAGAAGCAAAGTTCAGACCTACAGAGCATCTGATTTTAAAAGTAGTGATACGAATCAATCCTAAATTCCTAATGGTGAAAATTGTCTCCGTACGGAAGCTAAATATATTTCTATATTTTATTTTATTGAAAACAAATTTTAGGGAGTAGATAACAACAACATATCCAATAAAAGATAAAAATACATGTACATCTTACATCTTAAAATTTACTTCATTAAGTTAGAGATATTGTTATCGAAATGTCCTCAATTTAAATATAATAAATTAAAATGTTTATGAAAAATATAAATAAATTAGGAAGCATACTTACCTAACAAATTATATATTTCTTCTGTCTCAATTTATGTGATGCATTTCATTTTTTAAGATACAGTTTAAGTTTAATCGAGAATTTGTTCATGAAATCTTCAAATTTTTTAAAATGAAATTTATATATTTGTAAGCTAAGTAAAAAGTAGTATAAGTCACAACAATAGACAATTCAAAATATTTAAAAGATATTTGAAAAATTTACGGTCAAAAATACACTTATTTGAATCTCAAAATTCAAAATGTGTATAAATTAGAACAGATAGAAGTATTTTATTTCAGCTTTTCGTTTTGTTTTTGTTCTTTTGTCCAATAAATACATGGTTGTAGCTATACAACTTTGTCGTTATAGAATAGTGTAATTAATAGTTCGCTTTCTTGTTTCATGTAAATGTCTCTGGGATACTGATTTTATTTCAAAAGGGAAACATCTTCATTGATTGAAGGATTTCTTTTGTTGACCAAATACTCTTGTATGCAAATAAATTATTTTATTCGTTTAAAAATTTGACTTATTGTTTTGTAAAAAAATTGTTTTTTGAAAAGAATGGCAATTCTTTTTTTAAAACATTTTAATTTCAGCTTTTCACGTGATATATTTAAGACCACAAAATTAAATGACATTTTAATATAGATGAAAAGGCTTTAAAAAAAAAATGGAAAACTTGAATAAACTTAAAATTATTCCTGTTAATTGAAGAAATCAAGTGTTTGAGATTTTCTTTTTTTAAAAATAGTTTTTATAATGATAAAAATGATGAGGGAATTCATATGTAATGTGACAATTTATATTTGACGTGGATAATGATGTGTAATCCACATAATTAGTGGGATTGAGAGATGACACACATGATTAGAGAAATTTAAAATAGTGTATTTTATTAACTTCAAATGTTCGATTGCCAAAGTCATAAGTAGGATGGTCTAGATGACAAACAAAGTCAAGTAGAAAGGTCTTCCAAATTATTCCGCTAAAATAAAAATTTAACTTTGATGCCAAATAAAATGATTCAAGATGCCAACTGCTTTTAAATCACGAGATGATACGCATGTCCAAAAGCATACTAAAACTCTATAAATTAAATCATCTATTAAATAGGTAAATGAACATATAAACGAATATATGATCTATTAAATATTTTACTAAAATTGAATGAACTATATATTGTTTAATAATAAATAGTATATATATACACATTGTTAGTAATATATATTCCAACAATCTTCCGCTTTAATTTTTAACCAACACAATTGTTATAAGGGAAAAAAGATAAATATATCTCCGAACTATCGCAAATGGTATACAGATACCCTCCGTCATACTTTAGGGACATTGGTGCCCCTGCCGTCCAAAAACTAGAGCATATATACCATTTACACTAACGGACATACACGTGTCATAATTTTATCCACCGACCCGACATCAGATCAATGGATAAGATTCCACCACGTGTCCCTATTTAGTCTTCTGTTAGAGTGAAGGGCATATACGCTCTAGTTTTTGGACGGCAGGGTCACCAATGTCCCAAAAGTATGACGGAGGGTATCTGCATACCATTTACGATAGTTCGGGGGTATATTTGCCATTTTTCCCTTGTTATAATATACTATATCTTAATGCATAATTAATAGTACATATCTGAACAATCTCGAATTTAGATATTTGACCTTGACATTTGTTAGAATACTATATCAAAACTTATGATTATTTCAAAGTTGTTCAATTCGACTCCAAAATATTTGATATCAAACCTTTTAATACCAATCCAAACATGCAATTCTCAATGATCTAAATTAAACTCAAACTTCCAAAAACAAATAGACACATTTGTCTTCTTCAACAAATTGGATCCAACAATGATATTCTTTAATTTTTTAAATTTTAATTATGTGTTTATAATTTATTGCAAGAACAAGAAGGGAAATGAGCATATGCGTGGTTACGATTAGTTATTGAATTGCTAAAAAAGAATTGCAAAGGCAGTAACTCGTAACTCTACATGGAATACCAAGTAATCTATCTATATCTATATATAATATAAAGCTAGATGTTAGAAAAGTGAGGTGACATTTCTCTTTAGCCAAAGATTGCATTCATTTTTTTCTCAAATTTTTGGTCCAAAGAATCTGCAAAAAAATACGCCATTAAACAAACCTCATTAATATTTTTTAATACTACAACCTTTCACATTTCAACCATCCCGATCTATTGCTATTCTTATAATGTTATATCTTCCCCTATATGTTATATTATTTAATTGATAAGAATAAATATTTTTTTTAATTGTGAACATGTAACGATTTTTCATTTAATTAGCTCACTATAAGAAAAGTGTGAATTATCTGGGGATTTTCTTGGGGATTAGTATGAAAATTTGCAGGAAAATAAGTTTCCTACAAATTTTCATACTATTCCCCATGAAAATCCTCATGTAATTCACAATTTTCTTATAGTGTAATGTGACATTATAAAAATAAATTTCCACATATAACGATTTTTTATTTAATTGGTGTGACATTATAAAAATAAATTTCTTAATTGTGAAACATGCTATTGTTCTTTCATCAACTTTCCTCCATTATGAGTTGGAAGTTTTAGTTCTTTAACTTTTAAGTAGAAGAGAGAGAAAAAAGTACATAGGAAAAAACAAAAATGGCTTTTAGATGGTAATGTGGTTATGTCCAAAGGTGATTAGTTTTCATCCTATTGAGAGATGGGATCATTCTTCTTCTTATTTTAATGGCTTATTTATCTTTTCGAGGTAACTTTTACATTTGGATTATAAATTTTCAATTTCATTTTACTTTTTGTTTGCCTTTATATATACTTATTTGCTTAGTGAAAAATATTGCTTGAAGCTGTATTTTCTTATTGCAGAAGTGAATTTTATGAATTGAAAAATACGAAGCCTTCAATCCTTTGTGATATGTATAATTACTACTGGCTATTAGCAGCTATATAGTTGAAAACTAATAAATACCCAAATGGAGTAAAAATAACGTCAAAAGTTGTTGATAGGTCATAGATTTTACGAATTATGTTAAGGAGAAGATTGTTGGAGTTGGTTCAACATGAATTTTGATTTCGGTCTCAACTGTGATCGAAACTCTATCTTTTTGTTACTTATGTATCGTAAATTAATATGACCTTCAATGCTCAATTGTCACGGCTAGATACATCTACGTAATTAATCTTATTTTATTTTTAGCTATTTCTTGATTATATATTATTCTTATAAGTTCAATATTTGTTTTTTTATTCATGTGTTCACCGCTCATGTTCACTCACTCTATTAGATTATTAATTTTGTTAGTTAACTCAGGTTATTTTATAGCATCTTTTGAATTTTTTTAAATTGTTGATTCATTTTAATGATAAGTTTAATGAATTAATACGTTGAATGGGTATCAAACCTATTATTATTTATAATGGCTATAATGTAGGCGATGCAATAAAATCTTTCGAGAAGGGTACATTAATAACAAACATTTTTATTTCATTGAAGACGTTCAAGCTAATAGTCATTTTATAACTTTTATAATTATTTTTTGAATAAGTTGAATTTTATTTGTTACAAGAGATTCAATTAATATTTGAACACATTGTTTATAAAATCTTTTCATTACATCATAATTTTATACTTTAGCAATTTTTTGTATGTTATTGAAGCACCAAAAACATAGACACTAACATGTGTTGAGGTTCGAACAAGTTACTATTTTCCTCATCAAGTTTTATTTTTTGGCTAAGAAATAATTTACTTTTTATAATTCAATTTCATAACGAATAAATTGATAAATATCAAATGTAGAAAAATTTAATGCTAATCAAGATCGTTTTAATTTTTGTGCAAATTTACTCACACAAATAATGTTACACATAAATGATTATTTGATTCCAGAAACAAAAATGTGTACGCAACATTTAGCACTTTCAAGAAAATTTAAATAACAAAATTAAATGAAAAGGAGAGTATTATGTGATGTAATTAACATGTATGTGTTAATAGTGATGTCATAAGAATTGCCATTAATAATTAATTTGTTGACTGCAGAAATAAATAACAAAACTAAAAATAAAGTGAAGAACAAAAGAATGATAAAAAAAAATGTTTATTTCGTACTTTATATTTATTTTTATTTTTATTTATCGAATATCAGGTGGACAATCAAAAAAGATGTGGGCATATTGATACTTTATTTATTTTTTATGTTGTACTGTAAGTATGTTATCTAAGAGGCTTAATGATAATGAAATTAAAGAGCACATTATTAGCATTTGAAAAGACTTTTAACATATGAATGAAAGAAGAACTCAATAAATAGTTGTCATTCAAATTTTTATAATGTTTTCGACTCATCTAAATATCTATAATTTCTTCTTCTCTTACCAAATCGAGTTCTAATTTTATTGCAAATGTATGAAAGTTATCATGTTAAATTTTATCAAATACAAATTTGGTTATTATAGTTTATTTTGGTTAAAATATATTCATGTATATTTAGGTGATCAACGAAAATTAAAATAATTAACAATTTTTAATATTAAAATATATATTCTTAAAAGAACTATAGTAGAAAAATAAGTTTCGATTTTTTTAATTAATAACAAGAGTATAAAACAATCATTCATTTCGCGTGAAGCACATACAAGTTCACTAGTTATGAATATGACCATTAATTCTTTTAGGGATTATAATAATACTCCTTCTATTTCATATTAGTTGAATTTTTTATGTTTTTCTCATTATTTAAAATAATTGAATTGTTAAAAGTTTAAGATCGATGTTTGATTATTTTTTTTTCATATTTGCTCTTGACTTTAATGAAGTTTGATATCTTATAGGAGATAAATTGCATTACTTACAAAGGGGGCTCACAAGGAAACTTCAAAAACAACAAATCCAAATAAAAATGGGCTATAGAATTTCCAAATCCAAGTACTCGGCAAAGGACTCTCGTATGTTTCTTATATACCGAAAATATTGTGCCTACTTCACATTCGGGTAAACCAGGAAGCAAGGGAAATACCATAATTACTAGTATCAATTTGCTAAATACAATTGTATCTAGTATATTCACACATTTACAAGTTATGTACTTATGTTGGATAAGAGGTTAAAAAGAGAGATCTGGAAAGTAGATACTACTCATCATTGTCGTAAGGATTATGCTATTGGTTCCTAACCTAAAGAAGAACTAAAGTTACAAAACAAGATGCAAATATTCTGGACATTAGAAAAAGGAATCATACTAATAAGTAATTTTGGATATATGAATAAAAACATGGATTATCTTCCAGACTTTCTCATGGAATATAACATACATGCTACCAGTAGCAAAATGTTACATAATCTTCAAAAGCTACTGATGCTTACAACACACAAATGAAGTAGGCTAAAAGTGCAAATTATAGTAGAATTTTGAATCAAAAAAGATGAAGAGGTTAAATTTTCTACCAGTTTTAGATTGGAAATTGACAGTGTTTTCTAAATTAGGGCTTGAAAGAAAACAAGGACTCAACTTCGATTCGAGCTAGGACCTGAATTCATAAAGGCGATTAGAAGAGAAATCAAAGGCATACTGAAATTGTGAAATAGTTTAAGCTTCAATTCTAACAGTTTAATTGTAACGACCGGGTTCCGTCATTATAGAAAATCCAACGGGGGAAAAAATTTGGGTCGAATTTTTTTTTCCGTAGTAACTTGAAATTTTCCAACCTAGTTTAGATTTGGACGAAATCAGAGTTTTTGAGGTGTAGAGAAATCTGGTAACAGTCGGGCGACTTATTTATGATTTTGATTACATGAGTAGTTAGATAAGTCGTTAAGGAATCCGTACGACTTTACGAAATTGAATTCGGGTGAGTAGAATTCCCGGAATCGATCTTAGAGTGCACGGTATTTTCTGAGCGTCATTGGTTAAAGGAGTGTTGTGAAATGAGATTTTGGAATTCTTTTAATTAGCTCTCTGGTTCCGTTTGGACCGCTTTGGCGGGATAGTTGCTGCTCTAGCGTGGCCGCCGCAGTGGGATGATGGTCGTTGTGGCGGGTACGATGAGACTCAAATCGTAGACGAAAGACGAATAGCTCACTGTTACACAGAAGCCACTGGGGCGGGGGTTCTGGTCGCTTTGGCGGGGTGAGGGCCGCTGCAGCGGGACCGACGCGACTTAAAGTCGTAAATAAACCCCTAGACTACCTTATTTGGTACTTTTCAACTTTTAGAGCTAAGGAACGACTCTCAAGCGACTCTTACTCGTTTTTCACCATTTTTGAGGCTAAAGGTAAGCTTTTCACTCTCCGAATCCGTTTTTCGATCCGTAGAATGTAAAAAAATGGGTGAATATTGATGGGGGAAGGTTTTGTTATAGATTTTATGGTGGAAACAACCCTAATTTGGATTATTGGGATCAGGGGTTTGATCTAGGGTTCATAGAATTGTTAGTAATCCGGGTAGTTAATGATTGTTTATTGATTCCCGTATTAGATTGATTGTTTGTACACCAAGAACAAGCGAAATGAATCTGAAAAGGGAAGTATCAAGTTTCTTAGGGTTTCAAGCTTGTTTCGAGGTAGGTGATGGTTGTGATTCTATGATTGTGTGATGTATGTTTGTTCTTGCTTCATTATGATACTTGTATGTATATGAACATTGCAATGTTGATCACACTTGTTGTAACTGAGATAATGAATGATGATTGCCATGAAATCATGACTTAAATGTATGGTCTTGATGATACTTGTGATTGTGATTGTGGTGTGTGAATGGGATCGGATTGCCACGTTCCAGCATAAATATGGGATCGGTTGCCACGTTCCGGCATAAATATGGGATCAGTTGCCACGTTCCGGCATGCTAACGGTTTGAGTTTGGGTTCCATGAGAGGACCAATGATGTGATATAAAATGTGAAACTGATCGTTGTTCGTAATTGTTGATAATGTTGTATATGTTGATATATATATGCATGTGATTATATTGTTGTCTTGACTTGTTTAGGTTGCACTAGTCGGATAGTCGTGTGATCCTACCAGTACACTGTGGTTGTGTACTGATTCTGCACTTGCTCTTATTTTTGGTTGAGTACAAGACATCTTCAAGCGGCATATACTGACAGACCTCGCTTAGGAGATCAGTGATCGTCACTTCGAATTCAAGGGTAAGCCAATTCTTCCGGGTTGCCATGGGATTCTCTTTCGTCTACGTCCACCATTTTCGGACTTAGATCTTTGTTTTAGTTAGTTCATTAGTATGGGGTTGTATCCCTTCTTGTTTAGACTTGGATCATTTGTTAGATGTTTTGGTACATTGACTTTCAGGTTCTAGGTTATTCTTCCGAATTGTTAGTTTTATTGTTAGATTTTTGTTAGAGTTTATGGGAACTCTATTTTTATTTCCTTAAGTTTGATTTAAATGCCTTAGTTTTTAGATTATTTGCCTGGTTTGAGTTATAGTAGTGGTTCTCCCACTGGAGTGTTAGTGTGGGTGCCAATCACGACGGTCTGGGTCGTGACATTAATTTTCTCATGAGACGATTACACGCGCTAAAATTGCTCTAAATCTTGCAAACCACAAATAAAAATATCAACAACTTAATTAAACTTCTAAATATGAAGAAATTCATGTAGTTACCAGTGAAGGAGGAAGAATACCGACATAGTCTATAGGTGTTGATCGGCAGTGGAGATGGATTTGGAGGTCTGGGTTACCAATGGTGGTGGATACAGTTGTTTTGGTGGCCGTGGTGAATAAGGTGGCTACGGTCGCTCTGTAGGCAGTGATTCTGGAGGAGGACATCGGCTCTGATAGCTACCGTCTTTCATTGCTTTGAGGGAATAAATAAAATACCAAAATTGCTTTTAGTTATTGACTTTTAGTGGCTATTGTCTTTAATTGCCACTGAAAAGAGAATTTTTACAACTAATGTGCATTTGCCGCTATATCTCATTTCAGAGAATAAATTAGTGGCAATTATATTATTGTCACTAAAAATACTTTTTGGTATAGTGATCATTCTTATTATTAGGGTAAACTATATGCATGCTTGAAAGCAATATGTTGAAGGAAAACTTCAACTTGCTATAAAATGATTTTATTCAAAAGTTAACCAATAAATTAATCATATTTATTTTAAATTATTTTTTTTACATATTAATCAAATGTAATTAACTGGTTACTTTTTAACTTACAAAATGAATATGGTCACTTTATGACTCTTTAGCTTGAAATTATGTTAGGAGGTGAAAAGATTGTGAAAATATTTTATTAATCAATATATAACTTGTTAGATATTTCATAACATTTTGAATTAGAATAGCGGTAAAATGATATTTCAACTTTTAATTTTATAGTTTCCCATTTTTAGTATAATATGATATGATGATATGATGATTTCTTTCTATTTGATATTTTTAAAACTGTAAAAGCAGTATTATTGATTTGTCAAACACCTTATTTTTCAAAGGAATGTTTTTTTCTCAAAATAAGTGTTTTCGGTCTTTCAACAGCTATGCCAAACAGGCTCTTAGTCTGGTTGAATTACATTTTGGATGAACTTTCTTTGCCTTGAATTTGCACCGCTTAGATGTCTTGTTTCTTCAAAATAAATAACAACAACATAATTTGGGGAGAAATTGATTCTCTACTCATAACTCATGACTTTAGAACAGTTTGGGGAGAAACTGATTCTCTAGTCCTTACAAATTGCATAAAAAAAGTATGGAATCCCAATTTTTGAATATCTTAGATTTCTCGGTCATTAGGGCCTTTTTGAATAGGAGTAGAACAAATATAATTGCTCTTCTCAATGATCTTGTATATAGTTTGATATGTCAAACTCAATTTTTAACTTTTTGCACTCCAAAATCAATGCAGGCAAAGTTTTAATTTTTTTTTTTTTTATTAAAGTCATAGAAATTGCAAGTTATTAATGAAGGCTGCACAACACATAAATTAAACATGTCTATCAAAAGCAAATCATATAGCTGATGTGCTAGCAAAATTTAGCAGAAGACTTAAATTCTTTGAATGAATGTTATACTTGGATCCTACTATAATATACCATCCGCTTAACTTATGTCTTTACTTTTAATAACAATTGTTTCGTACCAACTTCGACATAAACCATCCTTACTTATAATCATACTTTTAGTTCCCAATTTTTTTTTATAAATAAATAAAGCATTTTTTACATTAAACTGTGCGCATAGCAGAAGTTTAGTATATCAAAATGTTCTTATTTAGGGATCGTTTGGCAATATGAAATCATGAGATCGAGTTAAAGTTTTGTTTGGACATGCGATATGAAGTTTTTGTCTTGTATATTTTCTCATAATAATAAGAATCTCATAAGTTGTAAAACTATTAAAATAGTCTCAATTATTTATTCAATCTTACTAATAAATTATTACAAAGTCATTGTGGTCAGTCTTGTTCACTCAATATAGATGATTTTTTTTATCAAACATTAAAGTAGTAGTAATAAATTTGGTTGATAAATAAATAATGAATTTGATGAATATAAATGATAAAGTAGGAAATTGACTTAAAAGTAAGAATAAATTTTATGTTGGTGAGAATATAAACTTTTAAAAAGTAATGATATGACTATAAATTTTATTTACATATGAAATAAATGACTAGTAGATATAAATGTGGGGTTGTTTCAACAAAATATAAATTTCTGGGTAACTTTTGTATTTAAAAAATTCAAATCATAATTTTTGGAGAATATGGATTCCATTTCATGATATGAAATCATGAGATGGAATCAACGTGAAATCGCATGTCCAAAGGCTAATTTCATCACATAATTTCATATCGTGGTATGGTATCGCATGGTCTCCAAGTTTAAGAGTATCTAAAATTGTCTTAAATATACTTTCGTGCGCATATTAAATCTTTTAAAATTTATTGGAACTGAGCACTTTTAATTTTACGTTAATATCGGTAGTTAAAATTAACTGACATTCGGATCACTATAATTTTAGTTTTTTTTTGTTTAATTAGAAAAAAAGTCCGGAAAGAAGTCCTAGTCACTATTTATATTTATGGTCTACATCACTACAAAGATTATTTACTTGCAAATATAAATAATTTTTTTGTTGAAATTCTTACAAAGAGTTCACATCACTTTGGTTTGCAAGGTTTGGATGATATTTACGGCCTAATTTTAAATGTTTGCATTTCTACATCTTTTAATATATTTGAATCTATTTCTAAATTGGCAGGACGTGCAAAGAAAGAATAAGTATCTCCAATAGAAAAGAAGACGAGGAGCAACATATCATCAATTGTAATATACCCAATGAAATGGTAATTGAGATATTAGGAAGAGTACTACCTTGTCAAGATTTGCTACAAAATGGTAATTAAGAAATCATCATCATTCTCTCAAATTCATGGAAACTAGAGTTCAATGTGACAATTTTTGACATATATCACATGAGCTTAATTTAGCAAGGAAATTTTGATGGTTGATACATATATGGATTTTTTCGATGTTGCAACTGGAAAGCTATTGGATGAATTTCAAACCTCCATTAGAACATTATTAATCCCTTATGTACCTAGTTTAATAGATCTTCATCATTGCCCGATAACAGAAAAAAAATACTTAAGACTAGTGAACAAATTCGCTCTTCGCACGATTATTAAAAAACTTACGTACTTGTTCCTTCTTATTCTTCAATATTTGAATATCAAAAATAAATATTTGCAACAACTAAAACATCTTCGATTTTACTTCAAAACAAATAAATTAGAATACATGTTTATAATTTCAACTTAAAAATATATAATAAAATTTATATTTCAAAAATGAAGAAAAATAATAAAAGCATAATATAATCTTGTGAAAATATAAAGTACCATAATAATGAGAGGTAGATTCATGATTTATATTTGATGGGTCGAACTTTTAAAATTTTTAAGATGGTAATGAAAAGACTCCATCCGCCTAGTAGCAATATCACACTTTCACATAAAAATATTTTATTTTTTGTAAAAGAAGACAATTAAAATTTATTTTCCTTTAGTTTTCATCATTATGTTACCTTCACTAAATATATAATTTCAGGTGAAATTACTTGTTTTGTATTATATATATTTTTTTGTAAATGTATATTTGTACATGATTGTATTGTTTAATAAATGCAGGAGGTTAAACTATATTTTTTCTTCAAATAATTTCCTTAATTTAAAAAAAATAAGGAAAGTAATAAGGAATAATACTTAATTAGTAAAACACAAATCTTGGCCCAAGTGAATGTAGATGATGGATATAAAATGGGATATTCTGTAAAAACGTAACTTCTTTCCTTTTTAATTTTCAACCCATTTCCATTCCTTCCTTTCTCGTTAAAGTGATTCACAATCTCTCTCCTTTGAAAATTTTCACTTTTACCATTTTTACTTCATCTTTTATTTATATTTTTTAATTCTCTATCTTCATTTCACCTAATTTTTTGTCAAATCCCATGTAATGACCCAAAAAATCATATTTGAATTTTTTTGAGCTATTTGTTAATTACGATTGTTTAGTTGACGGGTGATTTTAAATAATTAATTTTAATTGATGGCTAATTGGTTAAGTCCATAATTTAATTAAAACTCTATACCATTTGACCCATATATATATTAAAATAAGTTATTAAAATTTATCACTTTTAGTACATAATTAATTTAGAAATATAAAAGAAAGAGAAGGCAGAAAACTTACCTTGTGCGGCGTCGACAAGGAGAACAAAGAAAAATAAACTTCCAGGTAAAGTTTCAATCCTTTTTGGTTCACAACGTGATATCAAGATAGGTACAATCAATTAATATTTTATATTATTTTGGTGGGGTGAAATTATTTAATTGCTAGTAATTTTATACGTATATTCAAGGCATGATGTTAGCCACTAAAACCTAGGGTTAAAAAAATCAATTATTAAATAGTTATATGCTAATGATTATGGAGCAATAATGGCTAAATGATTAGCCAATCATTTTGAAGGTATGATTTTAAACTTAGAGGCAACATTCTGCATCAATAACTTTTGTATATTAAATATTGGTTCTCGTGGTTGAGGAACCAAATTATGTAATTTAGCTTAAATTATGGAGTTTCCTCATAATTATTGCATTATAATTCAAGTTTTGATATATTGGTATATATATAAATATTAGGTGTTTTACATTATATGAAAATCATTAGATTTATGAGATTGGAGAAATTGAAACTTAACCCTAGACTTGAAATTTGGAGAAAAATTGAAAGAGTTGACATGTTAATTGACACCAAGATTTAGGAACTTGATTATAAATTCAGGTGAGTTTTTGGGTCTAGGCTAAACCTATAATAAAATAGGTGTTGTTAGTTTTGAAATCTTATTGAGATTATGTACTTCAATAGATTGAATTGATTTGGAAGCTCAACGAAAAGGGAAGGCTCAAGTCCTGGAGCGAATTGTTGATTAATTGAGGCAAGTGGATTTCTAAACCCTTGTTACGTGCATATAGTCGTGTATTTCCTTGTGGTATGTGTTGGGGAGTAATTGGACTTGGTGATGGGTTGACTTGTCCGTGTTGAATAATTCTAACGATGAAAAAGGGGTAATAAAAGGCAATGTGATTAATTGTTGGTGTGTGATGTGTTGAGAATGATTTTGAAAGGCTTATTGATTCATTATTGGTGTTGTATCACGATTGTGTTGTTGTGAATTGTGCAATGTTATGAAAATGGTCATCTCCTCATTATTGTGAACATGTCATTTGCATTGTTTTGATATATGATTGTGACAAGTGTTATGTGAATTGAGAAAGAATAAGAAATTAAAGAGGATGTACCATTTCGAGGGACGTGTCGGGCGCCGTGACGGATACTATATATCGAGGGACGTATCGCGTGCCGCGATGGATACTATTATCGATGGATGCATGGACAAATATGTCCCCCATGGGTCCCGAACTGAGAGACAACGGGTGTGTATCATTAGCTCAAACATGCATCATTATACTTGACATTGCATTTCATTGCATTGCACATCTTTATCATTGATGAACTTGATCTTGTGTGTTGCTGATCTTGTGAGTGTCTTTCTGTGGAAGTTGTGATTGATGAATAGTGAGTTTATTGTTGAGGATATATAATTGTTAAAGTGTTGTTGTTGAGCTGTGTGTTATGTAAACTGTGAACTGTTAGGTTGGGTTGGTTTTATGCAGGTGATAGTTGTGATTGATGAATATTGAGCTTGTTGTTGAGGATATGTAATTGTTAGAGTGTTGTTGTTGAGTTGTGTGCTATATAAATTGTGAACTGTTAGGTTGGGCTGGTTTTATGCAGGTTGTAGTTGTGGAGGTTCGGTTGGGGCGTAAGGAGTACCCATATTCTATTCCCTTAGCTTGTGTTTAGAAGTTTACTTGCTGAGTACCGTGTGGTTTTGTACTCACCCCTTGCTACTACATTTTTTTTGTAGGTTACTAGCCCGGACCTTTGTGATATTTTATCTTCTCCTTGTCTGAGGCTTCTTGTGGAGGTTTGTGAGGTAGATGTTTGTCATTTCAGCGGACCTTCTTTCTCCTTAATTATGATCTTGTTCTATTCTAGAAATAATGTTATTTGAGACTTGTATTTTCTTTCAATTTTTCTATAACACATTAGAGGCTTGTACACGTGACAACCAGGTTTTGGGGTATTTTTAAGTTGATTATAAATTTCCGCATTTTATCGTAAAGGCTGAGTTTTAGGCTGACTTGTCTTGGTGGGATAAGACGAGTGCCATCAGATCCATTTTTGGGTCGTGACATCCCTATTTTATTTTAAATTTTGTGCAAAATCATCTTCTTGCTTTTTATATATATATATTTTTTTTATTATCCCAATGTTTTCATATACATTCTATAAATTTATAATGGGTAATATTTATTATATAAAAGAGTCTTGAAAAAAGAGAAGAATAGAACTCTTCTTTAACTTCTAGATACAGGACCCGTGTCAGCACGGGGCCCAATATATATTACTGTAATTTTTTTGTCTCAATTTATGTGATATCATGAAATTTGAGAACTTATCAAAAATTTTATATGATTTTAAAAATATTTTAAGTTGTTAATTATTGTAATTTATAGTATTTTTTTTACATAATTTTAAAATAATAGAATATATTATTTTCTTTGTTTTAATTTATGTGGCATATATAGGATTTCAAAAATTAATTTTTTTTTTGTCTTTTAAATATATTAAATTATTAATTATTATAATTTATAATACCTTTTTAATTTAATTTTCAAATAATATATGTTACTTTTCATGTCCAAAGTTATGTGACATTGATAGATTTTTTGGAGTCAAGTGATTTTTTTATATGTATTTAATTTTTTTTAAAATTATTAATTATTGTGATCTATAATATTTTTTACGTCAATTTCAAATAATATATGTTTATCATCAAACCAATTTTATGTGGTACCAATAGAATGTCAAGAGTCAATCGAATTTTTTTTCTATAACTTTTAAATATATATGTTGTTAGTTATTGTGAATTATTGTATTATTTATATTATTCTTAAATCTATAACCAACAAAAAGAATAAGAGAAATAAATTTAATACAAAGAAAATACTAAATAGTACATATACAAATGTTTAAATGAAAAAATGAATAAAGAGCCGACATTGTAAAGTGAGCCAATGGTTGGGCCCACACAATTCAAGAGAAAGAATAATCTTTTGATAGGACATATAAGCTATTAGATAAATATTGATTGGTTTTTGGGTCCAATAAAGAAAAGGTACAATCTTAAAGCAAGAGGATACAAAGGCTTAAGGAAAGAAAAAAGTAGGCAGTTACGAAAATGCCCTTGTCATACAAGCAGAAGACATGCCTGCTTGTAGACTCTTCTACTAAGTAGTAAAGTAAAGTAATATTGTATATATTGATAAATAAATAAATTATATTGTATATACAATTTCAGAATTAAAAAAAAAGGTTAAATACACTCTCTTTGTCTAAAAAGAGCAAATATAAATAAGAGAAGTCACCTTTTCATAGAATTTGATAAAGCGTTAAAGATCGATCACCCACACGAAGCATCACTTGGCAAAGTACTTCAAGAGTAAACTCAGTCTGAAGGATTTCAAATAGGTAGCCATCAGGATGTTTGACAAAAAACAATAACAAATACTTGACAGGATCAGGCTCCGTTGTGACAGTTCCACCCTTAGCCTTTATCTCCTCAACCAATTTATAAACCTTAAGAAAAGGAGGAACAAAGCACATTTAGAAGGAATAAAAGGCGCACATAATTTTGCTTACCAAAAATTACTTACATTCTCCTCTTGCACTGCACAGTAAACAAATACTTCGGATCCGGCTCCCCTCCATTACCCCCTTCCCACCATTTCGTCAAGTGTACGTTTCGATGAGAGACATGTGTTTTATTTAAAATTTAAAGGTCAAGATTATATTATATTAACAAATTAAATATAAAAATTTAAGATGAAATTAATAATATTAATAAATATCAATTTTGTATGGAATATATTGTAATTCTTACTAAATTTAGAGAGTAGTTTTCTAAAATTAGTTGACTTAACTATGGCTATGATATTTCATCTTATATTTTTTTTTTTATATAAGATGAAATTAATGATACTAATAAATATCAAATTTTGTATGGAATATATGGTAAAGCACCGTGACGTTGGCCATATATCGTTGCCCACCCATTGGTAAAATCCAATTCTTACTAGAATCTACCCAACAAATTAAAAGAAAAAAAGATAGAGCAGAGAAAGTAAAGAAGAAACTATAAATGTGTCTGAGTAATTAAAATTCTTCTTCGTAATTTATATATCCTGAGAGGAAAATAAATACGTGAATAGCAAAAACTGATTTTCAAAAACTATTAACTATTATGATGAGAAGAATTTTTATATTTTTATATTTAAATATACAAAATTAAGTTGAAATTAATAATATTAATAAATATCAAATTTTGTATGGAATATATTGTAATTCTTACTAAATTTAGAAAGTAGTTTTCTAAAATTAGTTGACTTAACTATGATTTATTAATATAATATAATCTTGACCTTTAAATTTTAAATAAGACACGTATCTCTCATCTAGACGTACACTTGACGAAATGGAGGGAAAGGATAATGGAGGGGAGCCGAATCCAAATACTTCTATTTGCCTGCAAATATCAAAGATAAAACTGAATGAAAGAAGTTGAAATTCCAAAATAAACTAATACTCTTACTTACCTGCAAATGTAGATTACATTGAATAAAATGAGCTAATTAAAATTCCAAAAGAAAAGACACATATAGAAAAAACTATGACAGCTGAAGAAAAAAAAACGGTTGCTATTTACTCTTCATTACTTTTATTTATTAGCACAATAAATAAGAAAAATTACGTGCAATGGTGAAGCATTTAGCAGAAAGTTGAAAAGTTTTAGGAAAAGTTAATAGGATTGATGATTAAAGGAATTAAATATGACTATCTTTAATGTTATGTAATTTTTTTTAGTGAAATTATGTCTTTTAAAATCAGTAAAAAAGCCATAAAAAAGATAAATAGGAATCCAGCCCTTAGAGAGCGTCACGTCAACATTTTCATATTCAGCTTTATATATATATATATATATATTGTGTGCGGATTGTAAGTATTTTTATTTTCCATATATTTGAATAATTTTAACATTTTGCTTCTTTTAATTTGTAATTATATATTCTTCAAGTGTTTCATTTTTTAATCAATCATATAAGTTTTTTGTTAGCAGATCTTCAAGTTCTATCGATCGATCAGGAACAATATATTAATAAATGTACATGGCCGGATATAATCAAAATAAATGAATCACTAACTAAATAGAGCAATAATATAATTACTTTACATATTGTGAACTACGTATGTACTTTTACTTAATTTGAATATCTATCGTGAAATTAGGAGTGTTTCCGTATCAACTAAGCAAAACACAGTTTGAAATGCTTAGAAGAAACAAAACATAAGGTTATTAGGACGTCAATATTGTGATAGGATGAATAAAATCTTTTCATTCTATACTATATGTTTGTCGAAGGCAATATGATATCAAATACTGAATGAAAAAAAGATGACATCGGAAACAAAGTATATATACAAAGACGATGTGAAACTATAATAATTTTACTCTAGAATATTTGCTTTAGTGTCATCTTTTGAAGCTCAACTAATCAAGGGAATTAAATCATGATAGTTCAATTGGTCAGTTTCTCAAACTTTTTCTTAATTGATAAGAGTTCCCTTCTCCTTTTTAGTACCAACACAAAAAAACAAATATTATTAACTTATAAATTTAATACCAAAACAAATAAAATTTTTTTTTTTAAATATGGTGTTTATTACTTTGCTTTGAGTTGATTTTCAAATTTTTTTTATGATGACCCCTGATTTTTTGTTACGTGTTTACTATTAGTCTAATGATGTTGATTTAGGAATACTTCTTGTGGTATTTATAATTAATATACGTACATAATATACGTTTTTTTTTTTTGAAAAATACCTTTTCCTAGCAAATTGTTTGCTAAATCTTTTTTAAAATTTTCATTAAAATATTATTTCTTGGGGAATTATTCCAATAGAAAAGTTTAATAAAACAATTATTAAACTTGTTTGCCACGTTATAGCATACATGGGGGATGTAGCTCAGATGGTAGAGCGCTCGCTTAGCATGCGAGAGGTACGGGGATCGATACCCCGCATCTCCATTCTTTTTCTTTATTTTTACGTAAAGCCTGTTTGAATTGATTTTTCTTATGTATTTTAAAGCTAAATTAATTTTAAACATTTTTATAGGGTTCAAGTAAAATAAAATAATATTTAAATACTTATTTTTAAGCCAAAGAAATAAAAATAAGCCTATTTATACATGTCCATAGTCTATTCTTTATGATCATTGTCGAAAACATATTAATCATTTAGGGTGTGATTCGAATGGTGGAATTTCAAAATATATTTTCTAATTTTTTATAGGAATACAAACTCCTCAAGGTGAGTAAAATGATTTGTTTAATGAAAATAGCGAATCAAATTCTACAAGTAGAAATTTTATATTGATTGAGTCCTCCCAACCCCTTTGAATTAACTTTAATACTTTATCTTCACTATCCCATTCCATATAGCTCTAATTTCCACTACCTCATACTATTTCTTAACTATTTGTCCAGATTATATATAACTAATTTAAAATGATATTTTAATACATTTGACAAATCTTTAATTTAAAATCACAAGATTCAAAGTTTTCTTTATTTTAAATTCAGTGTGATTGTATCAAGTCTAAATAGGTCAAACAAATTAAAACGAAAGGAATAGTAATTGTTTCCAAGGAACAACTTCTTCTAAATAGTACTTAATTTATTTATATCCCTTTACACTCTTGGGTGTTTTATTAGGTAATCCGTCTTTTATCTCATAATAATAGTTATCATGTTTAACTTTTCGAGTGTCAATCTAATTCTCGTCTAGTTTGATACTCTTGTTATGCTAGATTCAATAATGAATGACTTTTTTAGGTCCAATAATTTTGTTGTGGTAATTCTTGTTTATCTTCTAATAATCTTTGCTAATTTTGTTTTTGGCCCTTTTCGTTTTTTCTAGTTACTTTTTATTTCACTCATGGAGGCACACATGTTGCTTAGTAACATTATGCGTCGGTTTGGACCTTGTCAATGAATCAACATATATAGCCCCATGGGGGAACTCGTGATTACAGATGAAAATTAAGTCAGATATCTAGTGAACATGTGCATTCATAATAAATACGAGTTTAGTAGATATACTAGTAAAATAACAAGGTACTGAATTTAGCATCAACAAGACAAATAGTGAATCTTTATCCTTCTATAAATGATGAGCTTCTTCTTCCTAAAAGTTTAGAACTTAATTAGGTCAAAGTAGTAATAGTTTCCTAGTTGAAGTTGGCACATGTAAGTCATGACATCAAAGGTTAGTCACATCCGATAAAGCATTTCATTAGTGGGGGCATAGCAAGTAAGAAAGGTCAAAGCCAACTGTAAGATCCGAAACATTAATTAGGATAGATAACCATTTCATGATGAAAGTTAGCCTGCAATGTGGGCAAGGGCCAAGGGAACAACACCTTTTCTACCGACATCTTATTCGTACATATGAAATGTTTCATTCATATCAATTACTTTATAATATCTGTATTTTTATAATATAAATGGTTATCGAATGTACATAGACATATCTACGTATAGTATAATTATAGATTGTGATATTTAAGTATATTTTTTTTTAATGTAATTTGTTGTCTTAGATAGATTACTTTTACATGTACAAAGATCTTGAAATAATATTATAAGAAAATTTAATCACTATCTTTATATTTTACATGATATTAGAGTCAGTTCATTTTTGTTTGAACTCTCGGATCATATTCCAATTAAGCATGAATATGAAGAGGTGTTAAAGTCCCACTGCGACTACAAATTGATTGATTATATATTTATATAATTTTGAATAATCCTCACGTCATGAGTTGGCTTTTGATATTTCATATTTGGTCGGCATGTGGGCAAGGGGACAGCTACCTTTTCCACTGACATCTTCGTGTAAATGAAATAGTATTTCATATCAATTATTACAATATGATATCTCTGTATTTATTATACATGTTTTATTCAAGCGCATTATTTTATTTTAGTACTACTAACTAAAACAGAGGAAAAAGAGTAATTTCCTTAATTATAATTATGTACCTTATGAAAGATTTTGAGAAAAAATATTTCCCAGTGTATAAAAAAAACTACAAATGTTCCTAAAAAAGAAACGGACCTACTTTAAAAATGATTTTTTTTAACCCGTTTGGCAATGAGAATTCTTCACTTTATTTAAAAATCAACATCTCGCTAGAATGTTATCAAATACAACTTCAATACCCAAAACCTTATTTTAATTTTTTTGCACTTTTATAAATTTTTTCTTTTCACAAATTTATCATACTATTTTTATTTTTTATAAAATAACACTATTAACATTATATTTCATGTTTTTTAACAGAAAAATACATTTAAATTTTAAATATTTATTGCAAAAAGTATAACAAAATACAATTTTAGTAACTTTTAAAAATTCCAAATTTCTTTTTTTGTTTACATGGCCAAAAGTCCACTACTTGCTGATGGAGTGAAGTAGAACATTATTATAAGAGTAAATTTTAGGTTAAGCAAACGTAAAAATTATATTAGCGCTCTATAGCTATAGTTTTGTTATTTGCGCTCCATGGCAAACATAGTATGCTATGGAGCATCAGATATGTATAAAAATTGCAGGCAATTTTGATTTGTATAAAATCGTAGGCGTCTGATTTGTATAAATTGCAGCGATTAGTATAAATCGGGGGTCTGTGTCTATGAAAATTGTGTTTGTATATGTATATGTTCTTTGTGTTTGTATATCTGCATAAAATTTAAATTTGTACACAATTGAATCGAGTTAAAATAGTTGTATTTGTATATCAAATCTCTCTCTCGCTTTATACAAACACAAATTATACATTGTATTTTGTATAATTGTTTGTATAAAGCGAGAAAGAGAGAAAGACAAAAGAGAACTGGACAGGGGAAGATTTGTATTGTATAATTATAAGTGTAAAGGACGAAGAGATATGTATTTGTATTTGTATATACAGTTTTCTCTCGCTTTATACAAACACAAACACAATTTATACATTTGTGTTTGTATAAAGTGAGAGAGGCGAGGGAGAGTGGCGAGCGAGATCAGAGAGAGTGGCGAGCGAGACTTCTGGGGAGAGAGGCGAACGGCAAAGTGTTTGCTACGGATTAGAATTAAATAAAACTGTGGTTATAGCATTTAATTTGAATTAATAGTTTATTATTTCATACAATTTTCCCATATTATAACACCATTCGATTGTTTTAGTGGATTTTGTAGACTAACGAAAGGGATTTATTTTATTTTATTAGATGTTAAATTATAAGTATTATAAAGAGGGCTGTGTCATCCACCTTCAATTCCATTTATTTCTTTATGGAGCTAAAATTTTGATTCTTTAATATATAAATAATAATGAAATAGACTTGACACAATGACATGTACTAATTAGAGAGCCAAAAGTATTAGAGTAATAGAGTACTCTTGTTTCTCCAAGAAGGCTAGTCCACTCAATTTCTTTTTCATAGAAATAGTAGAACTATAGGATAAATCTTATAAATAAAATTGTCTATAGGAGACAGACAGCCAGAAAATTGTGGAAACCTCATGATCACTACAACTTTCTTTTTGGCACAGTAACAAAAGTCCAACAACAAACATCTAACATGAAAAGTTGCTACTATACCTTAAAAATGATGTGATATAAGTTTGGCATAATAAATAATGCGGAATTTATCCACTAGTTTAGGAGTTAATTACTTAGATATATTTTAGTTTGTAATATTATGTGTCTTACCAGATTTTGGTGTCTTCAGATTTGTCTGAGTACATGTATCTCGGATACATGAGTCAAATTTAGATATAATTTATTGCAAATACATTGTATCCAAGTAGATTCACATGTATCTGAAATACACATCAAATCTCGCTCACCTCCCTCACCTCTCTCCCATCTCGCTCGCCACTCTCCCATGTATTTGGTATCTCAAATATATGTGAATCACTCTAAATACATACAAATACATGTATCTAGTGTGATTCGCATGTATCTGAGATACGAATCTTGCTCGCCTCCCTCTCCCAATCTCACTCACGTCTTTCCCTATTTTTGTGTATCTTATAGCAAAAATATGTGTATCTAAGTGTAAGATACATATGAAACTCTTAATTATAGTGGTAAGATATGTAATATTTTTAAAGTATAGGTAATAATAGTATATATGATAGTAAAGTATGTCTAACTATGTTGTTTTTCCATAAATAAATAAACGTGCTCCTATTGATATCTATGTCTTTTAAGTTTGGCGTGTACAACTGCACAAGTAGACACTTAAACAAATATAAAATCGAACACGTAAACACATACCTCATATATTACATATAAAAATGATCAATCTGAATATATCTAAACTTGTGGTTGACATGTTGAAGAGGCCAAATCGACAATTCCAAAACTAATCATGGTATAGCGGACATCATGAGGGGCCACTAATATATAGTATGAATTGAAGTATCAACCATTATAATAGTGAAGCTAATCAAGTTGTTGTTATGTTCGCAAACAAGCTACTAGATCTGATAAATCTCATATGTATTATGATGGGAAGGATTTGCCAAAACTAGATATTACTCCCTACTAATTAAATAAAGTGCAATTACCTATCATTAGGCTTAGGTATGAAAAAAAAAATTCTTAATTAAGTTTAAGACCTTTGCAATCTTGGCCTGTGAGGTTTGTTACGGTGGACTTGCTTCATCTTTTGCCGATGGAATGCAATCGAACTTTGAGAAAAAAAATTTATTTATGACATTTATTAAATGTTTGACTTATTTATGTCATTTTTATTTGAGATAAAGATTCATTCATGTCATTGTTTGTTAACTGAAATGGCATAAATGAATCAAACTTTTAACAGATGAGATAGATGAAACTTTTCTCAAAGTTTGAGCCTTTTTTCCTTTAAAAAAGTGATTTAATTAGTGACGTGGCCGAATCATAATTAACCATATGAAAAAATCATTTTGCAAAACTGAAACTATTTTTAGTTAACAAAATAATGCATAGATGAGTCTTTTCTTAATGTTCCTTCAATTTATCCCTGTGTGCTCCTCTTATTACTCCTCTTGTTGAGTTGCCTTCACTACAAAATTGGTATAGATGAGCCAAACTTTTAAACAATGACATAGATAAACATTTTCTCAAAGTTCGATGACATATTTCAATTTTTTTCCAAAAATGAAAAATAGGACAACGAAGGAAGTAACTTTAAAAGGTCATTCAACTTTTAAATTTTTTTTGTTTAAGTCGTTTAAATTTATTTTTTAATAAAAAATGTTACATTATTTTCTCTAATTTATCCTTATATCAATAAAGTAACTTAACTATCTCTAATATATCTATAAATTCACTATAGCCAAAAAAAAAAAAAAAAGTTGAAGAGATAATTAGTAATTACAAAAACTTCACGTCAATTTTGGTTTAGTAACACTACTAATTTTTTAAAACCAAAATGATGCTTGATCCTAGTTGAGACGGGAAGCTTGGGCCCTCGGGAATCCACTTACCACCACGAGAGAACATTTTTTTTAGATAAACTCCATATCTTTTTTTCGAATCTTTAATTGAGAGGAGTCATATCAATTCCGAGTTATAGTCTCTCAATTAAAAGGAAAGGTACTCCTACTAAGGGATTGGGACGAACACTCTACCACGTCATAGTGGAGTGGATAGCTAGGACTACCATATTGGAGATGGTGTACAACAACAATCCTACATCTATTTGATGTCGATTTTATTAATTATAAAAGAAATGATTCAACTAATTCGTTCTTTAGATATATACTTTTATTTAATTACTTTTATTAAAAAAAATGCCATTTCCAATCAGCATTGTTTTAAACATGTGGAGTACTTTGGGTGACACATTAATGAGTCGAGATGTGACAATGTTAAAGTATGGACATGAAATTTTAGTTAGACTAGTATACCACGTTAGTACACTTACTTGGAAAATGATTTGCTACTTTATTTATTACCCTTTATGTGGAAATAATTAAATTTGGGAAATAGACCTTTCAACTACCATATAGTCCCCAATTGAAAACCCTTATTGCTAAGTATTCTTATTGATTGTGCTTTTTATCTACCAAAAAATTGGCCCTAAATAATAATGCATTTCGATTTACCACGTTTTAAAGAGGTGTAAAAATGATTTTTGCTTTGTCTATTTTTTTTTTCTTTGCTATGAATGGACAACTTAAATTTTGGAAGGACTAAACAATAAGTTAAAGCAGTAATGGAAGAAAACTTGACTTAAAATATTTGTGATTTCAGCTTGAGTTCATATAGTTCCTCCGTTTCCATTTAGTTGTATTTTTGGATACTTGTTAATTTAAAAAATTAAGAGAAAAGTAATTTTTTTTTAAAATAATTGTTCTTTGTATTAATTATGTTAAAATTAAGATGCGCGTATAAATAGATAAAAATTAAAAATTAATTAATAGAAGATATATGTTAATCAAATTACTCTTTTAATTGATATTTTCTTAAAAATTGTATGAAATCGTGACAATGAAATGAGAATGGTGGGACTTGGGAGTATGTAATACAGAAATTGGGGGATAACTTCACACGTAATCTGTTTTTGATAACTTTCAAGACTTCACGTACAATTTTGACTCGTTTGAAAGAGATTTGATGAATTTAAGTCGTTATAAATATCTTCTAGCTCTCATTTACTTTTACTTATTCATAATGAATTTTGTATTTTTTTTTTTAAAAAGAAAAATAAATAAATTTTATCATGATACTTATATTTATTGATTCATAATTTTTAATGGATTTGAAATAAGTAATTACAATTCTAATTATAATTTATTTTTTTTAAAATTGTATACAATCTTGTGCTGACAATGAAATGAGAACTGTGGGAGTATGTGATACAAAAAAATGTTTAGTGAATGTGAATGACTCATTTTGCATAGTTTTGAAAGAGATTTGATGAATTTAAGTCTTTATAAGTATTTTCTTCGTTCACTTTTACTTGTTTATAATGGACTTTGAATATCTGTTTAGAAAATAAATGAAATGCATATTTAATCATGATACTAATATTAATTGATGTATGGTTTTTAATGATTTTGAAATGATTAATTATTTCTTCGAATTATTTTTTTTCTTAAAGATTTGTACAAAATCTTATCCTAACAATGAAATGAGAACGTGAAAGTATGTGACACATAAAAGGTTTTAGTGAGTGTGAATAAGTTTACCAATTTTAGCTGAAATCGAACCAATTGGTTGATACCTTCACATAGTGATCTATTTTGGATAACTTACAAGACTTCACACATAGTTTTGAAAGAGATTTTATGAATTTTGAAAGGAGTAATTAATGTTTTAAGTAAAATAGAAGAAATAATTATTATATTTATTGATAAAATAAAAATCTATTTTTAATATAGTAGATAAGTAAAAATAAACAAGAAAATATATAGCATGTGGTTAGGTATTAATTGTTTACAAATTATGTGTTTTAATGGTCGATGAGCTGGTCAACAAGCTGAGGATTGATCAGTAAGGCTATATTTTAGCTTGACTCACTTGGTTTTGGTTAGAGTTTGGCTCGGCTCAGCTCAACTTGGTTAAAACTCGAGTTTAGTTGAACCAACTCACTTCAACTCAAGTTGAGCTACTCTAGTCATTTGATCAGTCATTGTATACGTAATATTGTTTCTTTTAAGATTAAATTCTAATATTATTTTGTTTTTTACTACCATCAAGCCTGATCGACTCGACTTTTTTTCTTATCCGTTGATCTCTCACTTCGTTTCATTCTTTTTATGTACTATCGCTTGAATGAAGACATTTGATCAGTCTGACTTTCCAAAATAGCCCCCACCGGCCCTTCAACTTTACAAAACATGATTTTTCATATCGTTTCAGTTGTCATGATAGATGAAAAAGAAAGAAATGAATGAATGTTCATTTTGAAAAAAAAATTAATAATTCAAAACTAAAATTCATCCATTGAACTTCTTTTTTTTTTAAAAAAATTTAGCCATCGGCCATTTTATTAAATAAATTAAACTCTGTTTCTGAATAAATACAGTAATATTTTTTTAATAAATTTTATTTGTTTACTTATTTAATTAATTTAATGTAACTTTAATACACAGCATTAATTAATACTACTTTATGGGTGCAACGGAATAAAATTAGCATTTTAATTTTAAGAATTCCAAAATTTTAAAAAGTTTAATACTTTACTTTTTTTTTTTAATTCTTCTTATTTTTTTTCGCTCGACTGTTCTATTATATGTTCATCATTAAGTTAATCTTGTTTGAACTTGGATTCTTAATTTAAATTTAAACTAACAATGTTTGTAATTCAATTCCATCTGAGTGCAATTAAAAAATTTAAAAATATAAATTAGTAAATTTAATTCGCTTTCGCTTTCAATTTCATCTGAATTCAACTCAACTTGATATTTTAATTCGCTTTGTTAGATCTTGGCTTAAGGTTCGATTCCCAAACCTATAGATCTATCATATTTAGCTAAAATCAATTATTGCGAATCACAGCAAATTTCAATTTTAATAATAATATTATTATAAATTATTAGTCTAATTAGTAGAACTTTAATTTTCTTTTCTTGCTATTTCAATTGGGAGAGGGCCCATCAAAGTAGATGAATGGAACTACAAAAAGGCATCAAATAGTGGCAAGTTCACGTCAGCCAAACATTATCATAATTAGCGGCGCAACGGTTATGTAATTAATGACACCTCTCTCCAAATACCATATTACTTTAGGCGAGCTGGATTCATAATTTAAAATTTATAAATATAAAAAATATAGTTTTTCTCTATTTCATTTCATGTGATACATTTAATATGTTAATAGTCAAAAAAGTATTTTTTTATTATATTTTATTCGTAGTTATGATTAAGTAATTAAGGATTCATATTGAGCATGATAAATATAAAAATATTTAGAGTGTAAGTTGGGTAACATAATTCAGTATGTGACAGATATGAAAATAAGAATTTATAATAAACCCCTTTATATCACATAAAACAAGGGAATAATATTTTTTGATATTTTATATAGTAATTTTTATTGATTGACCATGTAAAATAATCTTCACGTACAAACCAAAAGAATATTTAACTAAAAACACGCCTTTTCCTATAATAATATATAAAAAAATGAGTCAAATAGTTTGATATAACAAACAAAATTTACATTAAATTTAAGTTTTAATTACATTGAAATTAGTGCACATATAATATACTAATAAAGTTAATTTCAAACGTGTAAATCAACTCTTTGACTCTTTGTCACCCATGTCCATTGTTTAATTACCCTTCCAATTTTTCCTTGACTAATTACTCTATTATAAATGCAAAGGTTTAATTTATGGCATGATACAATGAATTATCAGCTGCTAATGGGAAATTGGGAACTCCATTTTGTTTTTTTTTGCAACAACTCTGCCGCTTATCTTTTGTATATAGACTATAGTTATACACTTTTATTATTAGTGAAATTTTTAATGGTTTTGTGGGCAATATGTTTAATCTTTGATCAAATTAATATAATAATTTATAGGTAGATATGCAAGCCTACTGCTCCACTAATTAATAACAAAAAGAGAGAGCATCAAATTCCCTTTGGTACTTGTAAACCAATGGGATTGAGATCACATATCATAAAGTGGGATCTCGGAAAGACAAAGTGTATGTAGTTTTTATCATTATCCTTTCGAGGTAGAGAAGATGTTCTCAAGAACCCGCGGCTCAAACAAATCAAAGATTATATATATACATAGGAAAAATCTTTTTGGCTAGAATGATATTTTATCTATGTTATTTTACCTTTTAAAATATTTTTACCCTTTTAACTTTAGTACCTTTTAACTAAAAAATGGAAAAAAGATCAGTTTATTTTAAAATAAAAAAAAATATTATAGTTTTTTTAATTTTCTAGTCAAATTCTGGCCAAATTTTCTGGTCATTTAGCACTTCCTATAGTAACATGTTTAAGACCACAATATTAAAATAAATTTTGGTACATTTATATTACTAGATTCAAATATTTTTTTTAATTTTTTTAATTTTGTGTCAAGTTAAAATATGTCATTACAAATTGAAACGATGCACAAACAACATCGGTTACCTCGTGATAAACGATTATGTTGACCGTCTGATTACGTGCTTTTAATTGGTCGTTGCACATTATTATATTTTAGGGGTTTAGAGATATCGCGACCTTACTCGGTGAAGTTAAAATTGAAAATAATATATAATTTCTTAAAAAAGATTCGGTTTGGATATAAAATAGAGAGACAATAACAAGTTAATTAATTATGTTTTAGGGAGAATATTTCAGAAATTACAATTAGTTAATTATGTTTGGTCAACTTAAAATGCTTATAATCTATAAAATCATAATTTAAAAGAGTAATCTTTTTTTTTTTACTTTTAGCTAATTTTGATTTATACAAACTTTTATGTTTATCAAATGCTTTATCTAGTTCATATTAAGCGAATTGTCCACACCTTTTTTTATGTTTACCTTTTATTTTAATAAAATTCTTAATTACTTTACATTTTTAAAGAGAATAATTTGAAAATAAAAATAAAAAATAGCAGTGAAAACTAGCATTTGCTTTATAACTTTAAATATTTTTTTAAGGGGTATATGCATGTGACATATCCCAATAATTTACTTAATATAAATCTGAGAGAGTGTTTAAGCATAAAAAGCCAAAAATACTTATAAACTAACTTGACCAATTTATAGATTTAGTCACGCACCTCTAATTTCAATTATAATGAAGATACTTATTATGCCAAGTTAAGATTTTTGCTTCAACTTATTATTATTTTTATTTTTACTTTTTTTCTTACAAATATTAATTATTTTATCCCAAAATGTATTTTCAAAATATCAACATGACTTGGTACTAGAGTCTAGAAGCACTTTCATATTTAACAGGTGCTTAAAGTATTCATTTGAAACAAAAGTTAAGTTACAATTAATATTACGTTATAGAAATCTGACTAAATCATATTAATTATTCCCTTAGTTACAATGTTACTGAATAGAAGTTTTGACCAAATCACACTAGTTATTTCATATGTTTGACTTTTATTCATCTATTTTGAATTTTACATATTCTTAAATAAATAATATTTTTTTATTCTAATTTACATGACACTTTTCATTTTTCGAGAGTCAAACAATTTTAAGTTTGCCTGGGAAATTGCGCATGAAATCTTCATTTTTTTAAAATTGAAATTTATATATTTTTAAATTACATAAAACTATTATAAGTTACAATAATTGACCATTCAAAATTTACAATCAAACATAAAGTTGTTTGAATCTTGAAATTTGAAATTTGCTTGGGATGGAGAGAGTAATTAATATGAATATTTAATCACAATATTCATATTAATTGATGTATTCCTTGGTAATGTACCTATGTTTTCTAGTTGTTTTCAACACCCTAAGGTACATCTAAACATCACGAACTCATCCATAAACATGAGATCATTACCCTTGAATTCGTAATCCAATTCGAGGAAAGTTAGGATCAAAGTCAAGTGAAGTTAAAGTCAAGTCTAGAAGTTGAGAAACAAGTCAAAGCAAGTCCTTAAAGTTTTCCAAGAGTCCTAATTGAACGTTTTAACTTTGTTTTAAGGCTCAAGTTTCAAGTTAAGCCAAGAGTATAGAGTTGAGTTCATTTCTCAAAAGTTATTAGGGAACTAAGTATTCCCAAAAAAGTTTATAAATGTTTTTTTTACATTTAAGTAAGAAAGGAACTATGCTTTTCCAAGAGAGCCTTTGGGCTAAGCTTTGAGCAATTATCTCAAACTAAAGAAAGATGTGTTTAAAACACTTATGAGCCAAAGTATATTTTTGGGAGTAGTATTGAGCACCGAATTGGGGACACGAGTTCATATTAACTCAACTCTCCATAAGAACCATGTAGCCAAACATGGGATTTAACGGGTCATACTTTTTAGATGATCACGTAAGTTAAGCTAGTGGATCCACTAAGTTAAGTAAGGTCCTCTATCACGGCAAGGTATAGGATGGTCCTTGGGCAACGTGAGGTAAAACGTTGTATCATTACTAGGGCTCATAGTGGTGGTTGTCGGTTAAAGAACCTCCCACTAAAGTTATATTACTTTTATATAAGTAAAGTTGAGTTTGTTATTGTTTTATCCTTAACGAACTAAGTTGTTTACACTGTTTTACAAGCTTT
>JAJOOG010011766.1:0-75630 GCA_029582565.1 Solanum infundibuliforme
TTCACTAGCTCTATGGACTTCCCCGTCAACGAACCTATGTTCCAAGATCCTACCCTCACGTTATGAGAACCCGTAACCCCCTTACCACTCTTATCCCTCGACCTCGGCCTCAACCGAGGACATGACTCACTACCACCATCAGATACCAAATCCACTAGAACGAAACTGCAATCACAGTAAGATCTACACAGGAATACACTAAAAACTGCAGCAGTAGTACACAGTAAGGGGCAATATAACAATAGCTACACTATATGGTCCAGTACAGTGTGTATTCTAAAGGACACGATAACACCCACTATATTATATACTGCAGCACAGGTCAGAACTATATTAGAAAACTGAAATACTATTCCGGGATAAAGGATCTGCAAGAAAGGGCCCAGCAGCGACTAGATTCAGAGCAAAAAAGGGAGAGAAAAAGGATAGATAGAACCTGGTCGGTGAAGATGGAGGGTTTCGGTGATCTATGGGTACTTTTTCGGCCAGATCTGGTTTATCTCCGGTGACACACAGTAGCACTGTCGTCTCTCTTCTGGATTGGTCGCCGGGGAAGATAGATGAGTTCGCCGGAGAAGCTGAAGAATGTTCTTACCTTCGCCGGGGTTTGCTGTTCGCCGCTCGCTGGTCCGAGCAGCTGGAGCAGCTGCTCGTTGTTATCGTCCTCACTGGAGCTTAGGAGGAGAGAGAGAAAGAGGCTCGCCGGTCGGAGCTGGTCCTCGCGTTACTTCTGGCCAGCGCAGCCTTCGATTTCGGCCGAAAATACCAGAGAGAGAGAGAGAAGAGAGAGGAGAGGGAAGGAAAATAACATCACAACTATCAGGTGTCTCATATACTTCCGTTTTCCTATTTTGGAGCAAGTTTCAAAAGCTCCAAAATAGGAAAACGGGCATAAAACCCAAACGAACGACCAGGCGACCGAACAATTCGTGCCAGCAAGTCATAAATGACTTAGGATCTCTATAGGAACGCTCTAAACGACGGAAAGGAGGAATTAAGGCAAAAATCACCTGGAGGGTCATTACAACATCCACTATTAAAAGAGCTTTCATCCGCAAAGGTAAGGATAAGGATATACCTGAGGGCTCAAATAAGCTGGGGAACTGCTCCCGCATCTCCTGCTCTGTCTCCCAGGTAGCCTCCTTGATTGGATGGTGCCTCCAATGGACCTTAACAATATGAATGGCTCTCGACCACAACTACCTGATATCTTTGGCTAGAATGGCAACCGGCTCCTCTATAAAGGTCAGACGATCATCCAACTCATCTAAATCATACTGGAGCACATGAGACTCATCTAGAACATAACGACGTAGCATCGATACATGGAACACTGGGTGGACAACCGATAATGCTAGAAGTAAAGCTAACTCATGCGCAACCTCGCCAACTACCCTTAAAATTTCAAAAGGGCCTATATACCTGGGGCTAAGCTTGCTCCGCATCCCAAATCTCATCACACCCTTCATGGGCGATACTCGGAGAAATACCCGGTCACCAACTGCAAACCTCAACGGTCGACGCCTGTGATCCGTGTAACTATGATGTCTACTCTGAGCTATTCTGAGCCTATCCTGAATCACCCTCACCTAGTCCAAGGCCTCCTGAAGCAAATCTGTACCACGCGGCCTAGGATCTGTAGACTCAAACCAACCAACTGGAGAGCAACAGCGCTTACCATATAAGGCCTCGAACGGGGCCATCTGAATACTAGAGTGGTAGTCGTTGTTGTACGCAAACTCTGCCAAAGGTAGGAACTGGTCCCACTGACCTCCAAAATCCATAACACAGGCCCGTAACATATCCTCAAGGAGCTGAATAGTACGCTCTAACTGGCCATCCGTTTATGGGTGAAATGATGTGCTAAGGTGGACACGGGTGCCTAACTCCTCCTGAAAAGCCCTCCAAAAGCTGGAAGTGAACTGTGAACCCCGGTCTGAAATGATAGAAATAGGCACACCATGAAGACGAACCACCTCCCTAATGTAGATACGAGCCAACCTCTCAGCACTGAAGGTAGTATGAACAGGAAGGAAGTGTGCTAACCTGGTCAATCGAACCACGATAACCCAAATGCTTCAACACCTCTAGAAGTCCAAGGCAACCCCACAATAAGTCCATAGTGATACGCTCCCACTTCCACTCCGGAATGGGTAATCTCTGGAACTCGCCACTAGGCCTCAAATGCATGGCTTTCACCTGTTGGCAACACAAACAACGGGATACATAGTCAGCAATATCTCTCCTCATATCGCTCCACCAATAATGCTGCCTCAAATCATGATGCATCTTAGTTGTGCCTGGATGGATGGAATATCTAGAATCATGGGCCTCGCTCAGGATCAGCTGAATCAAACCCCCAGCTCTCGAAACATTAGCTGTGCCCAGATGGATGGAATATTTGTTAAAGGATGCCTTGATTACAGATTAGGGGTCAAACTTAAAATGCTAAAGAAAAAGCTAAAATAATGGAGTAAGAAGACCTTCTCTAAACTAGACATAAGGAAAACAATCTCCTAGAGGAACCATCAGAGTTTGAAAAAATTCAGAAGGATAGGCTTCTATCTTAGGAAGAAGTGTTAATAAAGGTTACAATACTAGTGGAGTTGGAAGTTTTGGCTAAACATAAAGAAGCTGACTGAAGGCAGAAATCTAGAACCCTTTGTTTAAAGCAAAGAGATAAGAATACTAGATTCTTCCAAAGAGTGCAGCTCACACAAGATATAATACTATTGACAAACTCATGGTGAGGTGAGGAGGTGTAGGAACCCAAAGAAATCAAAGAGGCAATGATAGAATTCTATTCCATTTTGTACTTGGAATCTAAACTATGGAGACCCTCCTTTGACCTGGAAGGATGTCCTACAATCTCTGTGGAAGAAAATGAGTGGCTCTAAAGGCAAAAGTGGTACAGATCATCAAGCAGTGTGAAAAGGCCTATGATTGTCAATTGGAATATCTTCCTAAAAATTCTCTAAGACATGGATTTGGCAATAGGTGGATTAGCTGGATTAGATTTTGCATTTCAAGTGTGAAATTTTCTCTCATTATAATGGGAATATTGAGGGTTTCTTCCAATCACATAGAGGTCTTAGACAAGGGGACCGTCTGTCTCCATTCCTATTCCTAATTGCAATGGAGGGGCTGAATCATATGTTTAGGATAGCAAAAACTAATGGCTGGATAAAAGCTTTCAGTGTCAAACATGCATGGGAAATAAGTTGGAAATCACCCATCCATTTTATGCAGATGATGCCCTCATATATTGTGAAGCATAGGTGTTACAAATTTAAACATCTAAGGGAAATTCTAACAACCTTTGAAGGCATTTCGGGATTCCATGTCAACTAACTGAAATGTATGTTATTCCCTATCAACCAGGTTGACAACTTGCAATGCTTAGCACATAACTTGGACTGCCAAACAGGATCCCTACCAACAAAATACTTGGGTATGCCATTAGGTTCTAAGAATAAAAAGTTGGAGGTACGGAGTGAGGTGCTAGAAAGATGTGTTAAAAAGAACTATCAAGGTGGAAGGGTCTGTATTATCTTTGGGTGGCAGACTAACACTTATTATAGCAGTACTTGATGGTCTTCCTACCTACTTGATGAGTTTATTTCCTATTCCTAAAAGCATAGAAAAGAGAATTAATAGACTAAGAAGATCCTTCCTATGGCAAGGGAATAAGGAGAAGAGAGGCTACAATTTGGTGAAATGAGATATCCTTAACCTTAGCTGAGAACAAGGTGGTCTTGGACTAAAGAATCTCAGCAACAAGAACAATTGTCTTCTAAAAAAGTGGTTATGGAGATTTTGCACAAAAGATGGGGACTTATGGAGAAGGTACATAGCACGAAAGTATGGCTTACTTAGCCATTAGATAACTAAAGAAGCCATGGGCACATTTAGTTGTAGTGTCTAGAAAACAATCAGGAGACTTTGGCCTTACTTTAATAACATCTCCATTGGTGTTGCTAATGGTCTAAAAACTACATTCTGGAATGAAGTTTGGGTACAGAAGGGCAGCTACCTCTCTCCAATACTTCTTCGGCCTACCTATACCTCTTTTAAAACAATCCATAGCCAACCACTCACACCACCACACTACCACATTGGGGCATCCATACCACCACACTGGGGCATCCATGCATCTTTCTTCATTTATCTGAACCATTTTAGCCTCACTTTCTGCATTTGGTCCTCTCCACCTAGGCCAATCTGACCTTGACCCAAACATTTTCATTTATAATCCTATCTCTCATAGTAAGCCACACATTCTTTGACAATCAACATTTCCGCAACTTTCATCTTTTGAATGTGAGAGTTATTGATTGGCCAGCACTTCGCTCCATACAACATAGATGGTCTAACCACCACTCTATAGAAATTGCCTTTAACTTTTGATGGCACCTTCTTATCACATAGGACTCTAGATGTGAGCCTCCATTCATCCACCCTACACCAATATGATGTGCGACGTCATTATCAATCTTCCCACTACCTTGGATAATAGACCCAAGATACTTAAATAATTTATGATAGTTTTCCTCTATGCTCCCGAGCATAACTTAGTTCATGTTTCTCCATTTCAACGAACACCATGTGTAGATCTTTATTCCTCTACCTATAAATTTCTGTCAATTTCCTTGGGAATTTTATTAAGCATATACATAGTTCACCAAATTTGTTACATACGTAAATACTATGCTTGAGGGAATAATCAAAGTCTTTCCATCATTTCTCACCCTTTTATACCTTTTCTATTTGTAAATAATTGTTTAGGTTTCAGTCATTTTTGTTGACCGAAACTGAGTTTCTTTAGCCTTCATTGCTGATTCTTAGTTTATCTAGCGTCTTTCACGTGAATTACCCTTTCGCTTGTGGTATTTTCATGTATATATGGATTCTTTTGTTGTCATGTTCCATCTATACTGATCGGATCCTCCAAAATGTTGTCACAAACGTGTTGATCCACCAAAAGTGCACTACTTTTCTTTTGGAGGATCTGAGCAGCATAGGTTCCAGCCAAGATTTGATTACATATCAGACACAAAGTCCAATCAACTTACGATTGTCACCCACTTGACTAACCAATATTCTCAAATGATGGAATGATTCAGATGAAGATTCTGCAGTTTATATTAGCTACGAATATTGAATATAGCTAGAAAACAATGAATTAATTAAAATGAGTAATCGCACCGCGCGGTCAAATTTACTAGTTTTGATATAATTTACAATTATTATGGTGTATGTTAGGGTTAAAAATTTGTATATAGTTCAAACTGATAGATATCATCTTTTGCACCACAAACTAACCAAACAATACAAATAAACAAATTAATCAGCGTCATATAACAAAACTTTATAAAATCTTATTTTATATTTGTCTGTAGTTTTGTTTTCGATAGATACAAAATAAATAACACTACTTAGAAGAAAAAATCGATAAATAACACAAAAAAATCAACAAAAATATACCATAATGATTTGGTGTATATACACCACAAACTAAAAGACATATGCATCCAAAATATATCGACTACACCAATACATAAACCACTAATTAACCAATAATTTAACTATACACGAGTACCTACGTATAGTGCAAAGAAATTGAGAACATTATAGTTTATGTTTTACATCTCTCATTCAAAAAACACTAATCAATAAAGCTATAACAATATATGTTTATAAAAAAAAATTAAATCAATAAAACCAATAAATATACTATAAAACAATCATAATCGAAGCAATACCTGTTTCATTCCATCTCCCGTGATACTGAATTAAAATTGAAAAAAATATTAATATTTTCTATTGAATGCACTTTGAGAATAGTGGAGGTATATAGTTTGATTTTGATTAGAATTATGAGAGAGAAACAGTAACTATATTCGAGGTATTTCAGGAAGATAATTAAGAGGGGGGGGGGGGAGAAAATTAAGGAATTAAAAAATAAATTGTGGGATGTCATGCTTTAATTTCCAGTTTTTGTTTTTGTTTTTCTTATTTATTTTATTGTTACTATTTTTGTTTAATAATTTCATTGTATTGTAAAAGAAACTATTGTTATGTTGGTGAAAAAAAGAACTATTGTTATATAACTGTTATTTAGGTGCTTATTTTGTATAGTTAAGTTTTTTTAAATTTAGGGTTTCTATAACCATAAATACGGCATGAAAAATTATTCTTGAGGAGAGCGAAGAACCAAGAAACAATACACAATATAAATTTTCTTCTAGCTTTGGAACTTTGGAAGAGCCGCCGTGGAAGCCGGAGAATTGTGGTTTATTCTTTCTTCTCCTTTATTATTTATTTGTATTCGTAATTAATAAAAGATAGTTTAGCTATTGTTCTTAAATTTTTATGATTAACACAAGCATATTTATTTTAATAAATTTTGATTGTGTTTTTGAGATAATGAGTAGCTAAATTTCATAACTAGGGTTGTGGGAACCATGATGTCACACCCGAGCCTACACCCTAGGCAAGACTGGCACTCAATGACCATTGCTGGCCCCAAGCTAACCCTTGGCCTGACATACTTAACTTAGCGGAAGACTTAACTCAAACAAACAGTCTCATAGAACAACTTAAAGAATAATAAACTGGCCAAAATGGCACTTAAGTCATTAAACAACATCTAAAGGATAAAGAAAGACATATGCTCTAATAACTATCTCACTGTCTATGAAGCCTCTAAAATACTGAGAGGGATGTTGGGAAAAACCCCACAACATCCTAATAAATGAAAGACTAAAAGCAAATAAAAGAGTCCTCCGGAATGCAAGAAGGCTCACCACTGACTCTGAGCTGCTCAACTGGATCAACGAGGTGCCAGATGCTAATCCTGGTTACCTGCGTTTGCATCATAATAAGATGCAGGCCAACTGGCATCAGTACATTGAATGTACAAGTATGCGAGTTGGAATGCTAAGCAATACATAGGCTAGAAGGAATCTGAAAGAAACTGAATAACTTACCTGGCTAAACTCAACTCAACCTGGCTGACTCATTTTAATATAAAGCAATTTAAAACAAGTGCAATATAAAGAAAAGCTGTTTAAAAACATGTTATAAACTCTGTGTGTATGCAAAGATACAATAAATCTGAGATGTATGTAGAAATACAAATAAACTGGTGTATATAAAAATACAATAACTGCTGTGGGAGTTTCTCTAACCGACAACCATCACATAAGAGCTATAGTGATGATACACCGATCAACCTCACGCTGCCAGAGCATCCTATACCCGGCCAAAGGTATAGAACCTGAACTGCCTAACGGATCCACTAGTCTAATTTGAAAAGGATTCATCTAAAAAGTATGAACCTCTTCTACCCATGATGGCTACATGGTTCTATGGGGGCTGTGGGTTCTTTGAATGCTACCCCAATTCGGTGCTCAATACTACTCCCAAAAATGTACTGGCTCTTATGTTTTTAAAACATATTTCCTCTGTGATTTGAGATTAGTGCTCAAAAAAACTTAACTCAAAGGCTATCTTAGAAATCAAAGTTTCCCTTCTTGCTTCATTTAGAAAGCGATTACTCTTTTCTAAAAACTAGCCCGAAAGCTCTTTGGAAATCTCGATTTCCAATCTTGTTTAAATGTGAAAACATTTCTTTTAAACTTCTTGGAAATACATAGTCCCCTTATAACTCTTTGATGAAAAGAACTTCAAACCATAGCTTTACTCTTGCTTAACTTCAAAACTTAAGTCTTAAAACGACGTTAAAACGTTGTTAAAGACCCTTGAAAACTTTAAGAAACTTTGCTTTGCTTCATTAACTTCTAAACTTGACTCATAACTTCTTTGACTTTGAACTTAACTTTCCTTGAATTGAATTATGGATTCAAGGTTCATGATCTCATGTTTATGGATGATTTCATGATGTCTAGATGTACTTTAGAGTGTTGGAATTGAATAGGAAACATAGGTACATCACTTAGGAACAAGTACGAGAAGGTGGGGAAAAATAGGGAGAACTGGCATCACTGGCGCTCTGAGAGGCTCGGGGCGCCAGCCCTCAAATGTCATAGAGAATGCTGGGGTGCGCTGGCTGGCGCGTTGCCCCAAGGGGTGGACTTCAGAGTCCCTTTTGGGGAGCGCTGGCTGGCGCGGCGCCCCACCCCCTTCCCCAGGTTTTGACGATTTTTCTTCTTCGATTTTCAACTCTAAATCTTCTATACCTCAATGGTTCTTTTCCCAAATACTTTGAATCATTTATAATCTCAATATCCAATAGATTTAACTCGAAAAACAACCCGGAAACACGAATCAAATCAACACTAGGCATTCAACAATCAACTAACAAGAATTCAACAATGTTCTTCAAGAACTTCACTTTCTTAACATTCAAACAACTCCAAAATCGCTGAATTGAAACAAGTTGTTGTGTGGGTGAACTAAACCATCACTAAAAGATCTCACATACCTTAATAGGGATCACCCCCGACGAATTCCACTCCAAACGCTTGTCGTTCTTGGCGAAATCTTGGCTTTTCTCCCTTTCTTTCTTCTTTTCCCTTTTCTCCAAGCCCTAAGCGTGAATTTAATTTTTATAATCTGAATAAAATAAGTTTTTACCCCAATAGATCCCTAAAAATGAATTAGGAAATAAATTAGAGAAAAGACTACTTTGCCCTTCCCTAAATCCGGATTAGACAATTCCGTATTCCAACAGCCCAACTTCCAAAGGATATAACTCACTCATATGATGTCGAAATCGCACAAACTTGGCGGCGTTGGAAAGATCTATCCAAGAGATTTCCAACCATGTCAAGATATGCTCCTAAATAATCTTGAGCTAGGAGTTATGGTCGTTTGAAAATGGCCAAAACTCACTTTCTTAACTTAGACAAAATATCCAGATTTCCTTATTCTTTCCAAAAATCAATATTTTCATATTTTAAACTCTTTATAGTCGTTTCTAGGTGCGAGATGTTACACATGAGCGATTAACAAAGTATGAATAATAACTAAGTTATTCTTGAATAGTGTTGATGCATGTATTGATAATTTTTTCGCTTAGAAGTCTTTTTAACAAGTGCATGCGTTAGTACTCGCCTTGTTGCTACTTGCTGGACCAAGGAGGTAGTTAATAAGAAAATAATTATCAACAGAGATTTAGTGTGATAGTATCTAATAGTTTAATGTCAATTGGTGCGAGGGTGAAAACTAAGCTATACATTGATGTGATGTCTAACCTGAGGTAAATGTAAGAGTTAGTAAATTATACACACGTAGCCAGACCAAGGTGTGGGGTGAAATTCCTATTTGGCGGACCAAGCACTTAAGGATACATATCTTACGACTTTGCATATGATACACTAGGATATGATTATTATTATTAGGATTACCGCGTTATGAGCTTATGGGGAACACATTCCTAGTTATTTCTAATAATCTGCATATAAATAAATACTTAGTTCAAAGCTATTTTTATTGTTTTTTTATTTAAATTCCCCCCATTTTTATAATGACTATCGAGTTAAATATTTGCTATAGACAATATTCTTCCATATTCTCTGTGGGATCGACCTCGACTCATAGTTGGGTAAATATATTGCATACGATTGTTTATATTTCTTTTCAAGATGTATATTTGGACGTTATCAAGAATAACGCCATTGTCGGGGAATGTGACTTAGAAATTGTCTGTAGTATTTATTTTGACTTGTAGTCCTTTTTTGTTTCTTAGGATTAGTTTTAAATTTATTTTTTTAATTATCATATTTCTTTTACTCTTCTTGAGATATCATCTGAAAAAGTATGTAGTGATAAGTGTTCTTGCAATTCTTGTAGTTATGATATTATGGATTCTTATAGGTTTATTTTTTCTCAACAAGATAAGTTGTATGGGGACATGGAAGATTTGTTAATACTTTGCTTTAAATCAATATGTAAGCGTATGCTTGAAGATATCTTTGATTTTGATCTCTATTATTTAGATTGTGAGTTGAGTGCAAAGATGAAATCATATGGCACCCAACAATTTAGTAATAATATGTGTGAGGAAGAAAAAATACTTATAAGTCAACTTGAAGAGCTAAAAGTTGAGGGCCAATTGCTTGATCATACTTTTATTGATGGTGTCATTGTTGAGAAGAGTACACTAGAGTTATGCAATGAAGTAGATACTATTATTTTTAAAAACTCTAGTATGTGTAAATATGAGGGTGTAAATAATAATACAATTCATAAGTTAGGGCGCATTGGACCTCATTCCAATTATTTTTCCACATTATGTTTAGATGATGAGCAATTAATCGAGTCATCTGAGCCTATAGAAGAGTGTATGGAGGAGGAACAATGTGTCTATATTCTTGAATTTATTGTTCCAACATAGGAGAATTTCATTCCTCACTTAGGATCCAAGAAGTGCATAATGCGATATCTATTACTTGGGACCTTTATTTTTATACCACCACCCCATGAGCGTAATAGAAAAATTGATGTGAAGTTAGGGGTGCAATTCATATCTTCAAAGTGGAAGGAAAAAATAGTAAAATTGATGGTGTTGTGCCGCGACGTTAAATTAAGCGCTTATTGGGAGGCAATTCAATTAGTAGTGTAACTTTTTATTTTATTTTTATTTTATTAGTATCACTTTTTTTCTTTTCTTGTTTTTGCAGATTAGGATAAGTCTGAGTTCCCAAAATTTTTTTTGAAGCGAAGGAACATGTTTGAGCTTAAGTGTGGGGTGACGACCCTTGATGAAAATTAAGAGAACATGCTACTAGCTAGGCCTAAATGCCTCAGGGAGTTTTCCTAACCCTTGTTTTAAATTTTATTTAATGCTTTGGGGACAGAGCATCTTTTTAAGTGTTGGGTGGAGGAATGAATTCCTAGGTTTTACTGTTTTATTGAGTCTTTTTTTAGAATGGGTTCCTTGGCTTTTGTTTTCGGTTCTTTTCCTAAGGATAGTCCCTTTGAACCGAGTGTCCTTTATTTATTTTTTTAGGAATAAAATTATTTTTAATTTTTTTTTGGAGAGAAAAGAAAAGATCTTTTTGAGTTATGTGATACTTACTATTTGGGCATAATTTTGAGTAGTACTTTCTTGTGAATGCTTGATTGCTAGTGAAATTGTAAACTTTTTGACATCTAGGTTCATGATTGTGACTTTGTATATAGCTTATTTTATTTTGTAGTTTGTTATGATCCTATCTCTCTTAGAAGTGGAATTGATCCATCTTGATTGATACTTGTGCCATGTGTGGTGGGATTTTATTTATTCCATGTTTTGCATCTTAGTCTAGAACTTTCTCTGCATGTTATTAAAGTGAAATAAAAAGTGTTGCTTTGTTTAGGAGATGATAATAGGCTTTCTTTGATTTGTTTGATAAATTTTAGCCTTTTTAGATATTATATCACTAGTTAGCCCTTTTGAGCCTGTAGCCTTTTGTTGGTAGCCATATTTTTCCCTAAGCTATTTTGTTGAATCCCTAGTTTTTGCACCTTGCTTCCTTGAGCATTATAGCATAGACTTATTTTAATTTCTAATTCTGAAGAAAAAGGGATGGTTGAGTGAAAAGGTAATCAATGATAGCTACAAAGTGCTTAAAAAGCCCTATTTGAAAGAATGTGATGTGAAAAAAAAGAGATGAACAAAATAAGTTACCTTGATGATGGCCCTGGTCCTTCCAAGGACATCGTGCACCTTAACATATGTAAAATACGTAAGTTGAGGGTGGCTATTATGAAGGAAAACTTAAAAAAAAAAGAAAAAAATGATTGAAACATTCTTGAGATGATGAGAATTACTTGTTAAATAATTGTTTAAGAGAGTGCTGAAAATAAAGAAAAGAAAATAATGGGTGATGAAGTCTAAAATTGCAAAGTGCTTAAGAAAGTGTAACTCACTATTATATCGTTTTCCTACCTGTCCCCTAGCCTACATTACAACCCTTTAAAGTCCTATTTGATTCTATTCAAGCATGCCTAATTAGTGGAGATGTACATAATGGGCAAGCCTATGGTTCTTTGTGCATACATGTGAATTTTATTTGTGAGTGTGAGAATTGTTCTTGATATGAAGTCCTTAATTTATTTTCAATCATTTGAATCGAGTGTGTGAACTATTTCTTTTTGTGAGGGTACTTGTTTCACGATCGGTAGGTGATTTTATTAGCTTTCTTTGATGAGAGTAGGTGAGCAAGCTTAAATTTGATGAATTCAAAGTCCTTCCTTGAGGTTAGAGGTTTGTTGTTTATTTGGATGTCTTGCATAATGATTGAGAAGTCTACTTGATGTTTTTAAAAATTGTATATGGCCTAATTGTTTGTATTAACCAAAGTGATGACATTGCTGGTATGATTTTTTTTGGATGAGCTTTAATGGTTGCTCGAGGACGAACAAAAGTTTAAGTGTGGGGTGTTGATGTGAGGCCAAAATACATATTTTTAATCATTATTTGACTCATATTTATTATTTATATTTGTCCTTTTTGAGCGTGAATTTTATGTATTGTGCTAAGTAGTATATTTTATTTGTAAGATTAAATTGATAGAAAAATGAAGTTTGAAGCTAAAATGAATTAAATATGGAAGGTTGAAAAAGGAAATCAAGCAGTCAGCTTAATGGATTAAATTGAATATAATAATATATAAATAGATAAGGTGCATATTGTTGCATTGCGAATTGCAAAAAGAATTTCAGTTGAAGGAATAAGCTGCCACATGGCAGTCTCTCAACGCACTGGCCAATTCATGCATGGTGGTGCAAAATCAAAAATTTGAGGCGGTTTATAACTTTCACGCGGACAGTTCATGCGGTGGAAAAAAACGAATCCAATTCTTTTTGGTTTTGGATTTTCTAATTTAATTTGGACTCAATTATTTTATTGAGGATTTCTATATCTATAAATAGGGTATGAAAAATTATTCTTGAGGAGAGCGAAGAATCAAGAAACAATACACAATATAAATTTTCTTCTAGCTTTGGAACTTTGAAAGAGCCGTCGTGGAGGCCGGAGAATTGTGGTTTATTCTTTCTTCTTCTTTATTATTTATTTGTATTCGTGATTAATAAAAGATAGTTTAGCTATTGTTCTTAAATTTTTATGATTAACACAAGCATATTTATTTGAATAAGTTTTGATTGTGTTTTTGAGATAATGAGTAGCTAAATTTCATAACTAGGGTTGTGGGAGCCATGAACGATTAACAAAGTATGAATAATAACTAACTAATTCTTGAATAGTGTTGATGTATACATTGGTAATTCTTTCACTTAGAAATCTTTTTAACGAGTGCACGCGTTAGAACTCACCTTGTTGCTACTTGCCGGACTAAGGAAGTAGTTAATAAGAAAGTAATTATCAACGGAGATTTAGTGTGATACTATATAATAGTCTAATGTCAAAGGGTGAAAACTAAGCCATACATTGATGCGATGTCTAATCTGAGGTAAAGGTAAGGGTTAGTAAATTATACACACGTAGCCGAGCCAAGATGCGGGGTGAAATTTACTATTTGGCGGACCAAAGACTTAGGAATACATATCTTACTACTTTGCATATGATACACTAGGATATGATTACTATTATTAGGATTACTGTGTTATGAGCTTATGGGGAACACATTCCTAGTTATTTCTAATAATCAGAATATAAATAAATACTTAGTTCAAAGCTATTTTTATTTATTTTTTCCAATTTAAATCCCCCCATTTTTATATAGCGACTATCGAGTTAAATATTTGCTATGACAATATTCTTCCATATTCTCTGTTGGATCGACCCCGATTCATAGTTGGGTAAATATATTGCATACGATCGTTTATATTTCTTTTCAAGAAGTATATTTGGACGTTATCAATACACTATAAGCATAAGAGACAATAACATTGTCATAAGCATAATCTCAAACATAGGCATCATATAAGCATTAGTCAACTCTTAGTCCTTCGTATCATAAAAGAACTACTTCTCAAGTAACCTCAAAGCATACTTGTGCAGTGTATGGATGAGACCCCATAATCCCATCCACACTAAGTACCACTTTCATCATAATCATACTTACCATTTTAGGATCTCATCCTTAACTTACTTGTCATAGACAAGGGAACCTTTACCTTTAGTCCAACATATCAAGGAAGGAAACTATGGCAACAATCCAAGCTAACATATATCATATATGCAAATCTCATATTAGAACATGCTTACAATACTTCCTTGAAGTAATCTAGTTCCATCATATACATTGCCACTTAGGTAAGGGACTTGTCCCTCATATTCATAATAGTCATGGAAGAGTACCTAATTACTAGTCCAAGACAAGTCATTACTTATGAATGGTTACAATTTACCTATCCAAGTCTACAAAGGAAAACACTACCTTATGCTAGTCCAAGTTACCGTGGAAAAGTACTATTACTCAATCCAAGATATGCATGCAACACATAAGAGACATGCTTCATAAGTAGCTTTAAGTTATACTTGTGCAATGCATGAATAAGACCCATAATCCTAACCATGCTAAGTACTACTTTAAGCTATCATACATGAATGATTTCTATTTATCATTCTAAACTACCAAAGAATAGCACCCTATTAGGCTAGACCAAGCTACCAAGGAAAGACATACTATCATGCAAGTCCAAGCAATACAAGGAAGGGTATTATTTGACCATCCTAGCTACCAATGAAATGGTTTGGCCTAACCAAGTCATGCTACCATGCAAGCATTCTATGATGATAATGTAAGCTACCATTAGGAGAGTATGGTTTCTCAATCCTAGGCTACCATGAGGTCTTATACTCATGCTACCATGCAATCATTCTATGATGCTAATGCAAGCTACCCTTCGGAGAGTATCGTTTCTCAATCCTAAGCTACCATGAGATGGTCTTGTCTTACCAAGTCAAGCTCTACATGAAGGGAGTTTCATATCACAACCTCAAGCTAACATAACTAAATATGCTTTGATTTATTTTAGGTGAGCAAACCGTTCAACCTAGAATTATTCTATGTGAGAAAACCTTTCACATCATATCATGTTCATACATAGGTGTATGTGAATGTCCTTTTAACACACAACATATCATGATCATAAACACTTCACTCTCAAAGTGTTCTTAAGCATATACAAGTCAACATATTAGCTTTACTCTCAAAGCTCTAGCAATAAACATACATGACTACAAGCCTTACTCTCAAAGCTTTACTTCTTACCATCATCATTCATACCTAGATTTCTAGCCACTCTAATCACATACTTCATTATGAAGTGATTCTAGTCATAAATCATCATAAGGTTCAATCTCAAGCTTTACTAGTCATGATCCATCACATATACTCTATTCTACTTCAATTCATGGCTACGAGCTTTTATTCATGAACAAATACTATACAAGTCATCAATTCTAGAAGATCATCGATGAATTTTCAATTTCACCTTTCATGGTATAAACCCACACTACTTCAATTTCATCAATTTAACTAGGGTTAGGCATAGAAAACATGTAAATTCTTCACAATAACACGATTCACTACTAATTTAGTCATAAACAACCAATATCCACTCAATTGGATTCATACTCAATCATAACACACAATATAGGAAGAAACCCTAGCTAGAGTCGGGATTCATCTTCATAATTGGGGGATTTCTAGGGGGCTATATGGATGTAAGAATACATGAATGAATAAGTTATCATACCTTGATTATAAGGCCCTCAAAAAGTTTGCAACAATGGAGGAATTTGACCTAGCTTCTTCTACTTCTTCTTCTTGAGAGAGAATTTCTTGGAGGGAATTGGGTTTCTTTGGGTGAATTGGGTTTCACGGTCCGTGGTTGATGGTTCGTAGGTCGAGATCCAAAAATCCAAGTCCCTGATCATCGAACCACGACTGACCAGGATGGACCGTAGGTCAGTCGACGGTCCGTCGGTCGGGGATCCGTGGTTCATGAGCTGGTAGTTACTTTAGGGGCTTATCGTTCATTTATGGTTTTAATTAAATCAATGTTGTGTCCTTTTGCCTAAACCTATACTACCTATATAAGGATTTTAGATCCCTAAACTCACTCAATTAAGTCATGCTCACAATTCCCAAAAGAAAATCCAAATCCTCTCTCAAATATTCTCTCTCTAGAAGGTGGAAGAAGAAGAAGGAGGTTGAAGCTAGGTCAAGAAAAAGTCTCCCAATCTTCAAGCTTTTGGTAGGCTTTTTGACTGAGGTATGATGGCTTTTTATCTATGAGATCCTTCCTCCCAAGGAGTCCCTTGATTTCTGATGAGTCCACAAATTGGATTCATTTAGAGCTTTATTTTGATAGAAATACTGTCCTCAAATGCTTATTTTGTCTCAATATTTGATGAAAACTCTTAAGTTTAAGATATTTGATGTTTTAGTGGAAGCATGGACACTTAGGCGCAAAAAGGAACACAAAGGCTGAAAAGAATGAAGAAGCTGAAGCTTAAGCATCACTAAGCACGCTTGGCGATTCGCCGAAGGGATGCACTCCGCCCTTTTTTCCAGTACGCGAAGCTTTGAAGGATCAGGATAAAAAAGGCTATGAAAGGAGTAGTCGACGTTTCGCCGACTAGTTCCGTGAAGCAGTACTATGTCGCCCAATGACACAGAGCATGACGATGCTGAAGGCTAGTGCAAGATGGCGACGACTACACCAAAGGGCGAATCACCGAGTTAATCGATGATTCCGACTAACCTCACCGAGCGATCCGCCAACACTATTTCCTGAAGTCTATAAATACTAAACTTTTTATTAATTTTGAGGAGTCGAACCATTATTATAATTTTCAGAATAGAATAGTACTTTTTTGTATATTTTCTCTCAAGTTTGGGGAGGGTTTTTTGGGAGACTTGAAGAAAGAAGGATTTCATCTTCCCAAAGTTGGAAGTGGGTCTTCTCCATTCTTCTTCCTTTGCTTAAATAAAGGTTTAATTACTTATACCCATTAGATTTTAATATCATTTTAGGTGTATTTTGTTATTTCTTGATGTGTGTCTAAAAACCCCATTCTTGGGGTGTGATTTAGCAAATATGTGTTGCTATTATTGTTGGGTCTTTCTTGTTGATAGGTTGGATGTATTTTAATGGTGATTTCACCTAGTGGTTGTGGTTTAATTTAATGGGTTTGTAGTTGCAAATACAAAACCACCCATGTGTTTTTGGCTTGCCCGAGAGGGAGGTTGCGAAACCAAGACCGCTAGACTGATGGCCTAAGGAGTGGATCGACATGAGGTTCAGTCCGAGAGGGTGAGCCGTAGTCCCATATTTTAACACTCAGCTCAAGAGAGTGAGTGGGGTAAGGCGTAGGCTGGCCTTCATGCGGCAAATTGGTGTCCGAGAGGAACACATTTGAAACGGGGTAAGTTGGCGAGAGAGAACTTATTTCCATCTAAAGCTTAGCCTAGTCACTATTATCTTGCAAATTTCCTATCAAAAGCATGTACCTAATGTATATTTCAACTTGTATTGTGGTCACACCCCAAGAACTTTTCCCTATACTTGATTTTCTTGTTATTTTTGTTGTTTTTACTACTTGTGACAAAACCCCCAATTGATATTTGACACTTTTTTGTCACCCCCTTTAATTTACTATGTTTTTACTCGTTAATGTCTTTAGTTACGACTAATTAGAACTAATATTTTTTTTCTATTAATTATCAAAACCACTCCCTTGGGACACGACCCCAACCTTTAGTTGGATTACTATATTATCGACGATCGTAGACACTGGTACCGTAGGTTAGTGTCGTTGGTCACGATAAGCATTAAAATGGCGTCGCTGCCGGGGAGTGGTGTTACTTGAGAATTTTTAGACTAGTTGAATTTTTGTTCTTATTAGTTGTAGTGTCACTAACTTTACTTTTAGTTTTGTTTTCCATTGAGTTGTCCATTTAGATGAGCATGGCTGAGCAGAGTAGTGGCAAATTAGTTGAAATGAGCCAAGGAGTCCAAAAGGACCTCACGCTGACCGCACTGGTATCTTAGCTAAACGACTTGGCCACCAAAATCTCAAAGGTGGACGTCCAGTGCACAAGTCTTGGGAGGTGCATACCCCCTCATGAGCGGAGGAAGTCTAGAAATAATGAACACAACCGTGTTGAGGATACACTGCAAATCATTCTCCTAAAGGTCACTGAACAGGATCGGGTGATAAACGAGATAAAAGAGAATGTTGAAGTGTTGAACCAAATGGTTGGTTCTCACTCTAGATCGATCCAGCTGATCAGGTCACTCTTGAGTTACGCTGTGCCTCCCCTCCACTCAAATGAACTATTGGGGTTGCCTGGTAACACTGGGGTCGACCCCAATAAGGGAGATTGATCAAGGACTTGCGTCGTGCCACGACGTTAAATAAGACGCTTCTTGGGAGGCAACCCAAGGTGATGTTGCTTTAAGTTATTCTATTCGAATAATGGTGTGCTGATTTTGTAGGTAAAAGTGAGGAGGTGCTGAAAAGTGCAAGTTGGCGAGCCAAGGAACCAGTTGGCGAATCGCCGAACCTATCGGCGATTCTGATTTAAAATGCGGTTATGGCCTTAATATAAGGGATATCCTGTAAAACTCAGCGAGATGATTATGCGTTCGGCGCGTCGCTGAGTTGATCAGCAACAAGACTAGCGTCACTGAATGGCCGTGAACTGAACGGTTGTATAAAGGCCAAAAGTCAAATTTTTGAATCTCTCACTCTCCCTGGTTTCAAACTCCTCAAAATCACACCAAAGGTACTTTTTCTTAGATTTTTACCTTTCCATTAGTATTTTAGTTGGTAATTAGTGCGTAGGACTGGATTTCTTTGCCGCCTAGCATTACAATAACAAATTTATCAACATCGAAGGTTAGTCTGTAAAACCCCGAACTTATTTTTGATAATTTTGCACTCTTTTGCAAGTTTATTATTAGGATGATGTGTGCTGGGCCTCTTTGATAGAAATCGGTTGATATGCTATGTGTAATTCGAACTTAGTTGCCAGAAATATTCTAATAGTCGAATGCCTTGTTGTTTGTGCTTTAATTTGATTGAGATTGTAATGGGTGTTGCTTGATTGTCATTATATTGGTTGGGTAAAACCTAAATAGCCCATATTTGTGCTAAATAACCAAAATTTCTCAATGAAGGAATGGGTGACGACCTTCTTAAGGGTGATCGTAGTTAAATGGCCAAAATTTGGCAGGATCGGAAGAAGTCTGAGTAATTCAGGATGATGGGAAGTATGGGTCTTGTGTGAATTTCATGTATGCATGCTTTGATTCCGTTTCCAGGGGTTGTAAGGTTGATTCTAAGAAGTGGGTTGAAAAATAGGCACGTCGAATCATTCGGCGAGCTGGGTCATACTCACCAAACAACTCGGTGGTTCGCCTACTAGTCTTAGATTGCCCTTCATTCATGTCCATATTGCTGAGAGATCCGTAACTTTCGGCAGACACATCCGTGGTCCCCGAAGGTAGTCGGCGACTCGCCAATAGGACTTTAGACCACCCTTTGCATGCCCCCTTTACCCTCCCTCACTGTATCTTTTGGCGGACAACTTTGTCATCGTCTAAAGTAGTCGGCGTCCTGCCAAATAGACTTTTTCATCACTAATTTGCCTAGATTTCAAGCTAATCCTTTTGGCAAGTTCGACCTAGCTCACCAAAGAGATTTGGTGATTCACCGACTGATCGACGGACCTTTCTTCTTCAGATTTTCTGTGTTTTAGTGTGAGTGTTCTTCTCACTAATCACAAACTTTTGCAGATATGGTACGCAGAAACTTAAACACGCCACCTCAGAAAAAGGCAAAGGGTATTACGATCAATGAAGGAGGATCATGTCCTTCACAGAAAAGAAAGCAAGATCTCCCACCGGGAGATAAAGGTAAACTAAAGAAGCATATCGCTAGAAAAGGGTCAGCTATTGAGCTAGGTTTTTCTGATCCGGAAGATGAACAACCCTTGATTCACCGGCAGAATAGGCTCAGAGATAGACCTCAATCAACACCTATCAGAGTTACATCAGCTGCAACTGCTTCGACCACTGAATCAGTGCCAGCCCTAGCACCACCTTCAGTGGCCCCTGCACTCCCCGTAGCTCCTGAACAGATTGAAAGGCGATGGTTTACGAACCATTCTAGAAGAAAAGTTACTATCTGTGGAGGGTTTGGAAGGTAAGCATGATGAGGTGTTTGACACGCTCAAGTATCATGAGTTCGAGCAGTTCACTAGGCCACGGGGACCTTGCATTCCTTCCTGGGTCCGGGAATTACACTTAGCCTATGGGGAGTTGTCCCGAAAAATAAGAAAAAGGCTAGTGAGTTCCGATCGGTGAAGTCGATTATGGTTAGAGGCAAGGAGGTAGAGTGTCACATCGAGCATATTAATGCTATACTGGGTCGACCGCTACACTCGGTACTTCCCTACCAGGGTTTGCCTATTGTTTTGTCCCTGGATGATTTGAAGGGCTGGTTAGCTCCGATGATTTCTGACATCACCCCGAGGTGGTTGGATGTGGGAGCTCCTATTGAGAAGAGGGATATGAACATCGACTCCTGGCACTGGTTTGGCTTCATCACCAGAACTATCATGCCATCCTAGAATGAGTCCATTCTGCGTCATCCTTTGGCTGCTTGCCTTGGTTCTATCATGGTCAGGAGGAAAATCGACCTGGGACTGCTGGTTTTACAGGAGATGGCTGTGAGAGCCAAACAGACACTGACATCCCTGTCATTTCCTATTCTGATTACTGAGTTATGCCGGTGTGCTGGAGTACCCCGAGATCTTGCTAGCGAAATAGAGGTCACTTCGTCTTCCTCCACTGATATTCGGCGTATAGAGGCAAAATTTACACGAGAAGAGGATGACAAGAGAAGAGCAACCCTAGCAGATACTTCTGCAGAGGTCAATGTTGACTCATTATTAGCATAGATACCTTCGTCCACCCCGGCCTCTGAGCCCTCAGGTATACCAACTCCCTCTTCTTCATCCTCACAGGTTCCAACTGTTTCGTCATCCTCCCAGCCTTCCAGGATCACTCAGGCCATGATCCTAAAGATGGGGCAGTTGGCCTATTCAGTTGATCTGAGAGCTACCCGACTGGAGAAGTCAGTTCCAGGGATGATCGACAGAGCCATACTAGCAACACTTACCCCACTTCAGACATCTGTTGATGCCTTGACAGTGAGAGTCATTGATTGCGAGAGCAGACAATAGGAAGCCTCTAAGGTGGCGGCTTTAAAAGCTGAGATCGCGAGTTCGAGGAATGACGTAGACTATCTTAAGTCTACTGACTTCACTTCACAAATAGAGAGGGCATATGATGAGGATGCTCTTGAGACCACCGGAGATATGCAGAAGGATGGCACAACACATGCAGAGTCGGATGCAGAGACCGACAAGTAGCTGATAGCAGATAAGGAGGAGATGAGAGAGAGCTAATATGTGAGCATATTCAGAGATCTACCAGATCTAGTAGAGATGGCTATGCAGCCGGCGATCCAGGCATTGCTGAACTAGATGTCCACAGCAGCTCTTAGTGGATCTGGCACTGCTTTTCCATCTGAGACTACTCCGGGCACTGATGCCCGAACAGTTAGAGAGACTTCGTAGACAAGACCTTTCTCTACCCTCCTCTCTATCTTACTTACATCTACTTTTGAGCTACTTTTATTTGCATTTGAGGGAAAATGATTTTTATTTGTGGTGGGGTAAGGCCCACCTTTTGTGTGCTATTTGATGTTCTTATTTTTGGGTTGTTCTGATTTTGAATTGTGTTAATACTGCTTTCTGTGGATGCTTGAGCTTGTGGCTCCGCTTACTTTTAATTGCAAAATGATTTTGACCCTTCTGAAAAATTGAATTTTTCACACTTTTTTGCCACCCCTCATGAGTTGAATGTGGCTGTTCTTTTGCAAAAAATTGAGTCTCGATTTCGATCAATACCGTTTACTTGAATAATGCTCTCAATTGAACTAACATGAATGTACGGCTACGATGAGGCCAAATGAAGTTGCATAAACAATATGTGAACTCTTTGCATCTCGTTGTGATTAGCCATTTATCGAATTGATTCTCTTGTAATGACCGTTGCACTCAGCGAAAGTGTGTGGTCTTGTTTGACTTAAGTGTCGATGCCTTGTGTGATGAGCTTACTTTGAACCTTGCATGAATAAACCTAGAATTTGCCCTGTTAGTCTGATTGATTTAGAAAGGTATGCTCTTGAAATAATCTTAGGCAATTTTAAAGAGTGTGAGGCAAATTTGACATATACCTCTTTTGTAGCCTACCCGTGAGCGTGTGAAACTCTTTTGAACACCCTTTGAGCCTTACCTCTCTTTGGAAGAACCTTGATGACCACTAGACCTTACTTGACCCACTACCTATAATCCTCTTGATTTGTGGTTTAGTGAATACCCAACTTAGGCCAAAAGCCTAAGTTGGGGGTGTGGTAAAAAGGAAAAGGAGAAGTCAAGAAGTGCAAGAAAATTCCCCCTTAACCCATGGTTTTGCAGAACAATGGAAACCCTTAAAAAAACTGTGGAATAAAGTGCAAAAGAAATCGAGTTTCCAAGCAATCCATGGAGGTGAATAAAAAGATGACTCCGAAGCAGTAGAAAAAGAATTGATAAAGGAAAAGATGGGAATGCCTTGAGAATACCACATCTCATGAGGAAAGATTCACTGAGCCTAAATGACCATACCTTTGCACTCATCGCCATTACAGGCCTTAGAAAGACCTTTTTGATCTTGAGTAAGCCGAATTGAAAGTCGATTGGAAAATAAGGGCAAACCTATGGGTGCAAACATGCATTGTGTTCCTCTTTTTGAGTGTGAGCGTTGCATTTGATTCCTGATCTTGAATTGATTAACCTCTGTGTGTGAGTATGGAATCATTCTTTATGTGAGGGCATTTAGATACTTTTTGTTGAGCTTGAACTTGCATAAGTAGCAAGTATTGCGAGCATGAGAATCTTTGGTAATGGTGTGTCACAACTTGAATCTTTGAGAACACAGTTGATCTTTGCATGAATAATTTGAGTTTTGTTGTGTTTGTTCATGATTTAGTCTTGTGTAGCACCATTTGAGACATCCTATTTTAACTGCTGAACTTAAGCTTGCTTGAGGACAAGCAAAAGTTTAATTTGGGGGTGTTGCTGAGTCCACAAATTGGACTCATTTAGGGCTTTATTTTGATAGAAATAGTGTCCTCAACTGCTTATTTTGTCTCAATATTTGATGAAAACTCTTAAATTTCAGGTATTTGAAGTTTTTGTGGAAGCATGGACACTTAGGCTCAAAAAGGAACAAAAAGGCTGAAAAGAATGAAGAAGCTGAAGCCTGAGCATCGCCAAACACGCTTGGCGATTCGCCGAAGGGACATACTCCGCCCTTTGTTCCAGTATGGGAAGCCCTGAAGGATCAGGATTAAAAAGGCGATGAAAGAAGTAGTTGGCGTTTCGCCGAATAGTTCTGCGAAGCAGTACTATGTCTCCCAATGACACAAATCACGACGATGCTAAAGGCAAGTGCAAGACGGCGACGACTATACTAAAGGGTGAATCACTGAGTTAATCGGCGATTCTGATTAACCTCACCGAGCGATCCACCAGCACTATTTTCTGAAGTCTATAAATACTAAACTCTTTATTAATTTTGAGGAGTCAAACCATTATTATAATTTTTAGAATAGAATAGTACTTTTTTGGATATTTTCTGTCAAGTTTGGAGACGGTTTTTTGGGAAACTAGAAGAAAGAATAATTTCATCTTCCCTAAGTTGGAAGTGGGTCTTCTCAATTCTTCTTCCTTTGCTTAAATAAAGGCTTAATTCCTTATACCCATTTGATTCTAGTATCATTTTAGGTGTATTATTTTATTTCTTGATGTGTAGCTAAAAACCCCATTCTTGGGGTGTGATTTTGCAAATATGTGTTGATATTGTTGTTGTGTCTTGGTTGCTGATAGGTTAGATGTATTTTAATGGTGATTTCACCTAGTGGTTGTGGTTTAATTTAATGGGTTTGTAGTTTCAAATACAAAACCACCCATGTGTTTTTGGCTTGCCCGAGAGGGAGGTCGCGAAACTAAGACCGCTAGACTGATGGCCTAAGGAGTGGGTCGACATGAGGTTCAGTCCGAGAGGGTGAGCCCTAGTCCCATATCCTAACACTCAACTCGAGAGAGTGAGTGGGCTAAGGCGTAGGCTGGTCTTAATGCAGCAAATGGGTGTCCGAGAGGAACCCATTGGAAACGGGGTAAGTTGCTCGAGAGGGAACTTATTTCCATATAAAGCTTAGCCTAGTCACTATTATCTTGCAAATTTCTTATCAAAAGCATGTATCCAACGATTTATCTCAACTTGTATTGCGGTCACACCCCAAGAACTTTTCCTCATACTTGAATTTCTTGTTATTTTTGATTTTTTTACTACTTGTGACAAAAACCCCAATTGATATTTGACACTTTTGTGTCACCCCCTTTATTTACTATGTTTTTACTCGTTAATGTCTTTAGCTACGACTAATTAGAACTAAATTTTATTTTTCTATTAATTCTTAAAACTAATCCCTTGGGACACGTCCCCAACCTTTAGTTGGGTTACTATATTATCGACGATCGTAGACACTCGTACCGTAGGTTAGTGTCGTTGGTCACGATTAACATCAATTTCCCAAATTGTGAGTCTAAATGCCCAATTCTAGTTAAGGTTTCTTCCAATGTTGTGGGTTGTGATGAATGTTGATCCAAATAGTGGATTATGATCGTTTATGATTGCGTTGACAGAATTGCATGTATTTAGGATAAAGTTACATGTACCTATGCTTATCCTATGAATTTAGGGTAGAATTAATATGATTAGGTTGATTCCATGAAGGGAAATTTTGTGAGTTAGATATATCCTTATAGGATAGATGAGTTGTGACTAGAATTGCTTGGAATGAAGCATAAATGATGATTATGAGATGTAGTGCTTTGAGAGTAAAGCCTAGACTATTAATGGCTGAATGTTAATGATATGATGTGGAAGGGATACTTCCCATAATAAATTGCTAAACATGATTGAATGAATGTGAAAGGTTTACTCACATAGATGATTCTAACTTGAAAGGATTGCTCACCTAAAATGAATCTAGACTAAAATTCATAATAAATGATTAGTCTAGAGGCGACTACCCTTGACCTCCATATGTTAAAGGATATGTGGTGATTTCCCATACTCCTTAGAATTTAACAAGAGGCGATTCCCCACGTTCTTATATTGATGAATGGACATCGAGGCGAGTGCCCATGATCCTTATGAAATGATGTGGAGGCAAGTACCAGTGTCTTATGATGTGATTGTGGAGTGAGTACTGATTTAACGTTTCAAGCACACCTTATCCAATTCTAGGTGTCAACGATCGTTAATCAGTATAAAACCCAACAAATGAGTTGTGGTCAAATCCCACAAGGAGAAGTACATGTTTAAATTCAATTAGGAAGTGCAAACGTGGTCTAATCAGCCTTAGGAATAGAAATTATCAAAAAAGACATGAATAAAATTAAAGGGGTGACACGAATGTTATATGGGGGTTTTGGTTTTCAATTATCAATTACAAAGCAGCCACAAAAAAAACTTTGAAATAACAAAAGGGAGAGGGATTCTCGGGATATGATCTATTATAGGCAAATGTCCATATATGGGTAATTGAAACTACTAGTAAACAACTAAAAATCAGTGAGTAGGCAAGACTATAAGGGAGATAGCTTTCTCTCGAACAACTACCCCGAATCAGGTGATTTCTTTAGAACATCAACAAGCTTAATAATGAAGAATAGCGCACACCTTAATTCATCCATTCTCTCGAGCTAGATGGGTAAGATTAGGTTTAGGATTCACTCTCTCGAGTTAAACCTAGCTCAACCCAATACCTACAAATCATTAATCAATAATCATAGTTCTAAAACTTCTCTCTCGAGAAAGCCAAAGAACACAAAATTAGAACTGCATTTGCAACGACAAGTCATAAATTAAACCACAATTACTGATAAAATTTACTTCAAAATAACATTTAAACTAGTAATTAACAATACCCACAAACTAATTCAACCCATAATCACATGATTATACCCCAAGAATTAGGGTTTTAGCCAAACATCATAAAAGAGTAAAAACGATTACCGAATTAATTAGCCATCAATTGGGTAAGAGTGATTTAGTCTTTACAATGCTTCAATTTGTAGAATATTCGAAATGCAGTTTCAAAATCTCCAAATTGAGTCTCTAAAATTCTTCAAACCTATAAAAAACTACAGAGAAAAGTGTTCTAAACTAAATTAGCCTTAGTCCACTCTGTCTAACATACTCAAATAAGTGTTCAAAATCTAATTTATAGTCGCCAAAATTAAGCCACAAAGGGCCGTTTGGCAAAGTAAGTCGGGCGATCTCTCATTGCATCGCGGAACTACTCGGCGATTCGCCGACTGCTCCTTTTTGTTTCCGACTTGGTTTCTTCCCTCAAGGCTGGCATAATGGAACTTTAGGCAGTTAAGCTAGCCACTCAATAATTCACCAAGTGCTCTTGGCGATCACCAGCCTTGCCTTTCTTCATTTCTTCAGTTTGTTTTGTTCCTTTTTGCCTATTAGTGTTGTTGCTTTGGTCTTCAATCCATATAGCTAAAAATCAAGGATTTAACATCAGTTTATGGCACAAATTAAGTGTTTGAGGATACTAAATCCGTATAAACAAAGCCCCAAATAAGTCCAAATCTCGCACTCATCAACACCGCCAACTTAAACTTTTTCTTGTCCTCAAGTAGAACTCTAGATCAGCGGTTAAAAAATGATGTCTCACATAGTGCTGCATAAGACTCGACATGAATGCACCTAACAAGATTCAACTTACTCATGCAATGATCAATTATGCACTCAATGAGTCAAAGTGTGACTCACCGTTATCAAAGATTCTCAAGTTCACAAAATAGATGCTTCAAATGCAAGTTCAAGCTCAACAAAGGTACTCAAATTCCCTCACAACAAAAATAATTCCCTATTCACACAAAGTTCTTCAACAATTTGTAGTTCTGGAATCATATACGATTCTCACACTAACAAAGATGAACACATGCATGACTTCACCCATAGGCTTGCCCTTATTTTCTAATCAACATTCGTTTCAGCTCACTCAATATCACAAAGGTCTTTTCAAGGCTTGTAACGGGGCTGAGTGTATAGGTGTGATCATTTAGGCTCAGTGGCTGCTACCATCATGAAGTGTGGTTTATAAATCACTTTCTTACTTTTCTTTAACATTTTGATCATGCTCACAATTCACCTCATTATTCGACTTAAAATGGACAACCGGATACCCCATTACTTTTGCAACTTCAACTACTTTATTTCACAACTTTTTCATTCTTTTCCTTTCTGCTTTTCTTATTTTATTTTTATTTTTACATGGAAGGGTTCATATTTTTCAAAACCATTTCTCAAAAAAGGGGGAATTTCTCACACTTCTTGATTATACTTCTCTTTTCACCACACCCCCAACTTAGGCCCTTGGCCTAAGTTGGCTATTCAAACCAACCACACTTCATGAAAGTTATGGGTGAATGGATAAAGAGGGGTCACAATTGTTCAAGTTTCTTCAAAGAAAAGGATAAGGCTCAAGAGTGTTCAAGTAAGGTTCATACATCTCACAAGGTTGGCCACAAAAGAGGTATATTGTCAAATAGTTTCACTCTTCAAAATTATTTCCTAAGATCATTTCAAGTGCTTGCATCAATTAGTTAACCGGACCAATGGGGACAATTCTAGGTGTCATCATGAACAACATTCAAGGTAATCTCATCATAAAAGGCATTAGCATCAACGTCAAACAAGACTCCACACTTTCCAGCTAATGTGCAATGTTCATCATAAAAGACTGATGCGATAATCGGCTAGTCACAACGAGATGCTAAAAGTCCACATTATCTATGAAACTTCATTTGGCCTCATCGCAGCGCACATTCATTTCGTTCAATTAAGAGCACTATTTAAGTCATTGGTATTGATCATAACCGATACTCAAATTTGCACAAGAATAACCACAATCATAAACAATAGAGGTGGCACACAATTTTAAAAATAGGTCAAAACCATTTCCATTCAAAACAAGGAGCCACAAGCTCAAACATCCACAAGATTACGATAAAAAACAATCAAAACATATATATAGATCACAAAACCCAATATTCACAAATAAAATCAAATCATAAGAGGTAGGTATGGAAATACCTCACCCCACCGACAAAAGAAAAGCAGTTGTCCTCAAATGCAACTAAAACAACAATAATTAATAAAAACAACAAAGAGGGAGATAAATATGTCATCCTGCCAGGCTAAGCCTAGGTTGAAGTCTATATCGCAGTCACTCCATTTGTCGGAGCATCAATGCTCGGGGTCACACTCTGGTCTTGGGCATCAGTGCTCGGAGTCTCAACAACTGTGGCTCTGCTAGAGCCTACCCTGGAGGTATCTGTCAAAGATGTCTGAATGATTGACAGTACTATCACCTCTTCTAAATCAGGCAGGTCCTCATAAATAGTCACCTTCTAAACTTCGAGCTACTCCTCATCTATCTTCGCCTCTAACTCAACAGCAACCACGTCCTCCATAGTCTCATATCTGGTGGTAACCAAAGGCATATTAGAACTAGCCAGGACATCTGCACCCCAAACAACATGAATCTTTGTGACTCAAATAGTCAAGTGACTTCAGATGGTCCACATCCTTTCTCAACTCGGAAGCCTCAGCTTTCAAAGCCGTAACCTTAGTAGTAACCCCTTGCCCTCTCTATAAAATCTCTACTCTCACCATGAGAGCATCAATGTAAGTCTTGAGAGGTATTAAAATAGCTGAAATGGCTCGCTCAATCATCTATGGCACCTCGGCCTTTAGCCGGGAAGCCTGCACAGAATGGGCTAGGTGCCCAATCTTAAGGAGCATGGCATGAGTGATTAGAGTCTTCGAGGCAGTGGTACCTGAAGTAGCTCTAGGAAGCTGGGAAGCAGTAGAAAAACCTTTGGCCTGGGAAGGAGTAGAAGTATATGTACCTAAAGGCCTGGTGGCCGGAGTAGGCAAAGATGCCTCTGCAGGTATAGCCTCAACATGAACATCTTGGGACTAATCCACCGGAATTGCTCTCCTCCTATCCCCCTCATCCCGTGTGTTCTCAGCCTCTATGCGCCGGATGTCAGTGGAGGATTTGGGTGTAACCTCAACATCCCTCTTCTCGTCAATAGGAACTCCAGCCCGCCAACACAACTCTGTGATAGGTACTGGGAGCGGAAGGGACGTCTAGCGTTGTTTGTGCCTCATGGCCATCTCCTGCTCTATAATCAGCCCCAAGTTCAACCTCTTCTTGGCTATGATCGATCCGAGGCAGTCCGCCTTTTGGTGGCGAAGGATGGACTCATTTTTTGATGGCATGATAGAGCTACTGATGAACCCGAACCAATTTGGAGCTGTTATATTCAAGTCCTTCTTCTCAATGGGGCTCCGGCCTCAATCCAACTCGGGGCAGTGTCAGAAATGAGGGGAACTAGCCAACCCTTAAGGTCATTCAGAGTCTGTGTCTTGGTCATGCTCTAGTAGTCATGCTCAAAATCTGTAGCTCTGTCAAGTACAATATTGATATCATTGCTGCTTCATCTCACTGTCCTCTCCCGTACCATCACGGACTCCACCGGTCTGAAGGCACTGGCCTACTTCTTCCCTGGGGTACTAAGTCACCATATGCAGTGTAGAACTGTCTAACCCAGGTGGGAAAGTATAGGCCACGGGGCTTGCTGAATATATCAAACCTGTGGAACCGGAGTGTGTCATACACAAGAGGGTACCTATCCACCACACCATCCGTGGACAATCTTTTCTCCTCTAGGATGGTCCTTGATTTCACGTATTAGGACACTTCATCCAATACTAAGTGCCAATGATTGTTCGTCAGTAATATAACCCAACTAAGTGAGTTGGGGTTGAATCCCACAGGGATTGGTCGTATTTGAGAATCAATAGCCAAGTGCAAATATGCTCAAGTCAATCGTAGGTAAAAACATTTAAGAGTAAAGACATAATTCAAGTTAGGGTTGACACAAATGTCAAATATCAGGGTTTTTTTGATTTCAACTATCTGCTACAACAACAAATAACACAAAAATAACAAATATGGAGACGGGTTCTTGGGATGTGATTGGATTATGGGCTAAGGTAGTCAAATGGGTGATTGCAATTAATAGTATATAGCTGTAAATCAACGAATAAGCTAGACTTTAGTGGGGATAAACTTTCTCTCAAACAATTTACCCCGAATCAAATTGGTTTCTCTCGAACATCAATAAGCAAAAATTAAGAATAACCTACGCTTTAGTCCATTCACTCTCTCGAGCTGAATATGTGGAAAAGGGTTTAGGACTCACTCTCTCGAGTTGATTCCATGACAACCCAATACCCACAGACCATCAATTCAGTAATCTTGGTTCAAAAACCTCTCTCTCGAGATAGTAAAAAACACGAAGGTAGAGTTGCATTTGCAACTACAACCCTGTATATTAAGCCATGATTACTGAATGAATCACTTTTAAACAACATTTAAACTATCAATTAAAAATACCCACTAGCTAAATCACCCCATAATCACATAATCGAACCCCAAGAATAAGGGGTTTTAGCTAGACATCATAAAATGGCAAAAATCTTTACCAAATTGTGTTTCCATCAACCGTGTAAGATTAATATTGTCTTAACAGAGGTCTATGATGAAGAATCTTCAACACCCAGTTCCAATTTCTCAGAAATGGAAATCTTCAAAGCTAAGGAAATATTGTCTCTCTATTCTAAGTTCTAAGATCTCAACTTCAAAACTGAATAATAATCAATATTCTAGATACTTCATTCATAGATAGATACTAAACTAAATATTCAAAAACGTATTTATAGTTGCCAAAAATGTTCTGCGAAGGACCATTCGGCTATCCGCCCTTTGGTCAATTCCATCGCCTTTTTTCTTTGGCCTTCAGCATCTTTAAGTTCTGTAACTTTGGGCGATCCAGCACTGAATCGCGGAACCGTTCGGCGACATGCCAACTGCTCCTTCCTATCGCTGCCTTGATTTTCTCTTTCAGGGCATGGCACACTGGAACTTTAGGCGAGATCATGGCCTATCGGCGACTCGCCCAATGAGTTAGGCGATAGTCAGGCCTTCTTTTCTTCGTTCTTTCAGCTGTCCTGTTCCTTTTTGCTCATTAGTGTCTATGCTTTGTTCCTCAATCCAAATACCTTGAAATAAAGGATTTACATCAGTTATTGGTACAAAATATGCATTTGAGGACACTGAATCTATTAAAATAAAGCCCTAAATAAGTCCAAATCGTGGACTCATCAACACCCCCAACTTAAACTTTTGCTTGTCCTCAAGTAAAACTCAAGTTCAACAGTTCAAAAAGGATGTCTCAAATAGTGCTACACAAGACTCAATCATGAATGCACACAAAAAGACTCAACTTACTCATACAAGGATCAGTTGTGCACTCAAAGATTCAAGTTGTGACTCACCATTATCAAAGACTCTCAAGTTCACAATACTTGCTTCAAATGCAAGTTCAAGCTAAACAATGGTATTCCAATGCCCTCACACAAAGAATGATTCCATATTCACACACAATGGTTCAAAAATTTAGAGCTCCGGAATCAAATGCAACACTCACATTCACAAAGATGAAAACAATGCATGATTTCACCCATAGGTTTGCCCATATTTTCCAATCAACACTTGTTTAAGCTAACTCAAGATAAAAAAGGTCTTTTCAAGGCTTGTAACGGGGCTGAGTGCAAAGGTATGGTCATTTAGGCTCAATAGCTGTAATCCTCATGAAATGTGGTATAAACAACACTTTTTTTCCTCTTCTTTATCATGCTCATTCATGCTCAAAGGTCACCCCATTATTCATCTTCCATAGATTAATGGACACCCTACTTTCTCTGAACTTTCACAACTTCATTCCACAACATTTTTATTCTTTTTCTTTTTCATTCTTTTATTCTTTTATTTTACGGAGGGGTTCCACCTATTTCAAAATCATGGGTCAAGGAGACTTTTTAGCATTTCTTGATTTACATTCTCTTTTCACCACACCCCTAACTTAGGCTTTTGGCCTAAGTTAGCTATTCAAACAAACCACAAATCATGAGGGTTATGGGTAATGGATCAAGAAAGGTCATGATTTCATCAAGTTTCTTCCAAGAAAATGTTAAGGCTTAAAGGGTATTAAAGTGGGGTTCACACACTCATAAGGTAGGCCACAAAAGAGATATAATGTCAAATTGTTTCACACTCTTCAAACTTGCCTAAGATCAGCCAAGAGGTTGCCTCACATAGTTGACCGGACCAACTGGGCAGATTCTAGGTGTCATCACACATGGTTCACGGTAAGCTCATCACACAAGGCATTGACACTAATGTCAAACAAGACTCCACACTTTCGCTAGTGTGCAATGTTTATCACAAGAGACTCAATTTGATACTTGGCTAGTCACAACGAGATGCAAAAGTACACATATTGTCTGTGCAACTTCATTTGGCCTCATCATAGTCGCACATTCATTTTTGTTCGATTATGAGCACTATTTCGGTCATCGATATTGATCAAGACCGGTACTTAAATTTTCAAAAGAACAACCACATTCAAATACCAACAAGTGGCCGCACAATTTTTCGGAAGGGTCCAAAATCTTTTACAAATAAAAACAAGGAGCCACAAGCTCAATCATCCACAAAAACAGTGCAAAACATAATTATAGCTCAAAAACCCAATATATAAACAAAACCAAAAGTCATAAAAGATCGGCCTCACCCCACCACAAATAAAAAACAGTTGTCCTCAAATGCAAAAAAAATACTATCCCAAAGTCAAAAGATAAGATAGAGAGGGCGGTAAAGAGAGATTTTGTCTAAACAGTCGCTGCATCTGTCTGGGTATCAGTGCCCAATGTAACACCCTGAGCTCGGGCCTCAGTACCTGGAGTCACATCAATAATATCCTCAGCTTTGCTAGGGTTAGCCAAAGGTATGTCTGCCAAAGAGGTCTACACATCTGCATCGATCATGGCCTCCTCAGTCTCTGTAAGGCCCTCGTAGGAAACCTCCTCAGCAACCCCAAGCATCTCCTCATCTGTCTCCACCTCAAACTCGAGATCAGCTGTCTCCTCAACTCTAGCCTCTTCTCCGGTGGTAGCTGGAGGCATCTCTGGCACATCTAGAATCTCCACGGTCCCAAAATTCATAGACATGTCATTGGACTTCAGCTGATCCATATCACTCCTCAACGTAGCAATAACGACATTTAAAGTCATCACCTCTTTGGTGGCCCCTTGGCCACACTCACACACCGCTATCCTAGCTGCAAGGGCATCAATGGTAGCGCTCAATGGTGTCACAACATTAGCCAGGGCTGTATGAATCATGACCAAAATGGAGGCGTTGAGTCTGGAAGCACGACAATCGACAGAATAGGCAAGCTTCCCCATCCAGAGTAATGCAACCTAAGTGAGCGGGGTCTAGGAAACAACAACAATAGCAGCTCTGGGACACAATGTAGTGGTAGAGGAGCTAGGGGTGTTAGAACGAACATCACTAGAAATACCTGAAGGACCAGGGGCCGGAGTAGGAAAAGATGCCTCTGCTGGTAGTGAGTTTGTGTCCACAACCGAGGAAGAGTCCACCGGGGCTGCCTTCTTCTTCTCCACCTGATCCTTTAAACACTCTACCTCAATCCTTCGAATATCGGTAGAGGATATGGGAATCACTTTCGCATCCTTCTTCGCATCTTCAGGCACCCGAGCTGGTCTGTACAACTCGCTGATCAACACTAGAAAGGGGAGGGAAGTCTGGCGCTGCTTGGCCCTCATGACCAGCTCTTGTGCCATAGTTATCCCCAGATTGATCCTCGTCTCATCAATGATGCAACCTAGATAGGCCACCTTGGCATGGCGGAGAATCGACTCATTCTGGGATGTCATGATAGTAATGCTGATGAAGCCAAACCAGAACCTCACAACTATGTTTAGGTCATTCTTCTCAATCAGAGCCCCTGCCTCCAACCACCTAGGAGTACCATCGGATATCAGTGGGGCTAACCACTTCTTCATGTTGTCCATCCTTTTTGTTCTGATTATGTGCTAGAGTGCTGGAAGTCATCATCAATATGTGTGGACACACCCAAGACTGTGTTGATAGAATCACTATCACACTTCACCTTCCGGCCTTTGACAACTACATAGTCTACTGACTTGAATTTTGCTGCCAGCTTCTTCCCTTGTGGTGTCAAAGTACTATAAAACTCTCTGACCCAGCTTGGAATGTGTGGGCCATGGGGCTTGGTGAAGATCTGGAATTTATGAGACTTTAGACAACACATAATCTCTGGTACCTGTCAATGACCCCGTCAGTTGACAAACTCTTCTCCTCGATGATTGTCCACAACCCCTCTGTCTTTAGTTTATTCATAGACTTGGGAGGAGGACCCCTATACCGGTGGTGCTAGGACCATGGCTTGCGCTAGAGCTGGAGTAGGAGAAGTGGTGGTGGCTTGGGGATTTCTGATCCGAGACGGATCGTTCATCCTTTTGGACCGCAGCTCTGCACTGTGTGCTGCTACTAGCTCATCATTCCCAGAAGCTACAGTCTGATGCTCCTGGTGCTCACCTTCACTCTCAGAAGTGGTGAGGTAAGTGGCGTAGATACCGTCACTATTGGAGCTGGCCTCCGGTGACACATGTGCCTTGCATTTCCCTTTCCCTTTCCCACCAGTTGTGGGAAGTTTGGTAGCTTTGGCCTTGGATGAAGATGCATCCTCATTAATTTTTATCCCCTTAGCTTTTTTGCGGGACGACATGTCCCTACTGGCAACTTTTGGTCTGGCCACATCTGTAAAACATCAGGAAAAGTTAGAAACAATTTAAGCTAAAAGCACATAACAACAGTTGCAAACTACAACCCTTTAGATTAAGCCACAATTACTGAATGAAATCACTTTTAAACAACATTTAAACTATCAATTAACAATACCTAGAAGCTAAATCAACCCATATTCACATAATCACACCCCAAGAATTGGGGTTTTAGCTACACATCATAAAAAGGCAGAACTTGTTACCAAATTGTGTTTCCATCAACTGGGTAAGATTAATATTGTCATTACAGAGATATAAGATGAAGAATCTTCAACACCCACTTCCAGTTTCTCAGAAATGGAAATCTTCAAAGCTAAGGAAATATTGTCTCTCTATTCTAAGTTCTAAGCTCTCAACTTCAAAACTGAATAATAATCAATATTTTAGATACTTCATTCATAGATAGATACTAAACTAACTATTGAAAAACGTATTTATAGTCGCCAAAAATGTGCTGCGAAGGACTATTCGGTGCAGTAAATTGGGATCGCCGATTCACTCAGTGATCCGCCCTTTGGTCAATTCCTTTGCCTTTTTGCTTTGCCCTTCAGCATCTTCAAGTTCTATAACTTTGGGAGATCCATCACTGCATCGCGGAACCATTTAGCGACACGCTGACTGCTCCTTCCTACCACCGACTTGATTTCTCCTTTAGGGCTTGGCACACTGGAAATTTAGGCGAGATCATGGTCATTTGGCGACTCACCCGATGGGTTAGGCGATCGTCAGGCCTTCTTTTCTTCGTTTTTTCAGTTGCCTTGTTCCTTTTTGCTCATTAGTGTCCATGCTTTGTTCCTTGATCCAAATACCTAAAGATCAAGGATTTACATCAGTTATTGGTACAAAATATGCATTTGAGGATACTAAATCTATTAAAATAAAGCGCTAAATGAGTCCAAATCGTGGACTAATCATTCCTCAATCCCTCTTCCTTTAATCAGTTGAGTAACCGAGGAGGAGGACCCTGAACTGGTGATGCTGGAACCACCATCTATGCCAGAGCTGGCACTGTATCAGTAGTAGGAGAGTTAGACACTAGAATCCTAGACGGATCTTGAAGAGCCTTTGCAGAATCTCTGCTCGCTGGTTCTGTAATATTTGGTCATCCTCACGCTCGGAGAATGAGGCTTGAGAATCAAAACATTCCCCATCACTGCCAGAGTTGTGCTCTGGTCTCTCAGCTACGAGCACTTTTCCCTTGCGTTTGCCTCCCTTCAGAGGTGCTTTCTTATCCTTTTCTGTAGAACAACTGCTCCTTCATTTATTACACTGCTCCGTGCTCGTTTACGGGGCGGCATACCATTTTCATCCAAATTGGTCCTAGCCATATCTGCAAAACACATTGAAAATTGTTAGAAATCATTAAAAACAGTTGCAGAAGTCAAGTTGTAGAAAGACTCGCCGAACTAGTCGGTGAGACGCTGAGTGAGTTAGGCGAGCCATATCGGGCTCGCCGAAAGGACCAGCTTGAAAAATTCCCATAAATAAGGCAAGTCGACAATGTTTAGGGCCCTTCGGTGGATCGCCGACATGTCTCGGCCATCTTAGACTAGCCCGCCGAATATTACAGTGTGTTTTAGGGGTAAGGGGCGCAGAAAGAGCGATCAAAGGAACATTTCGGCGAGTCGCCGAGTGAACTCAGGGAGCTCATGCTTCCCGCCGAAAGTTACAAACTAAACCAAGCCAAATTAAGAAATTAAGGGCGATCAAAGGGGGACATTGGCGAACCGCTGAACTGTTTGACAAGCTCGACCTGCTCGCCAAACTGCCCATTGTGCCAATTTTCAACCTTGTTTCCCAAAATAAAGCCCTCAGCCCCCGAAATCAAAATCAAACACACACACAGCTCAATTAAAACTAGACCCAAAATACCCATGGTTTAGGGGGATTCAGACTTCCCCCAATTTGGTCAAAATTGGTTATTTGACGACTTTTTCCCTTGAGAATGACGTCAACCGCTCTATCATTGGGCAAATTACATCATTTGGCACAATTCAGGGTTACTCAGACTTCACCCCACTAATCCCAATATAAATTAACCGCAACCCAATAATTTAGAAGCAATTTACTTGCACAAAACACGAGGAATCATCTTTTTAATTAATTAGGAACAAGTTCGAAAACAATACGAGCAATCCGACACATAAAACATGACTTCAACAATTTCCCAACACAAAATAACACATATTTACTGAAAGCATTTGAGTTCAACCACTAATCCAAGATGCGGGGTTTGAAAAACCAACCTGTATGCCGAATTGATAATTTGAAAAGCTAGGCGGCAAAGTAATCCGAATCTGGGCACGAGATCAAACACAAAAAGCGAACGAAAAATGAAAGTACAGAAAATCTAAAGTGCGGGTGAGTGTGTACAGGGTTAGAAATGAGTGAATATGAAATTGGGCTCTTTAAACCATCTGGCCTTTTAAAACCTTTCAGTTTGGGCCCTTTCGGTAGTGTTACTCAACCATGCCGAACCACTCGACGATGCGTCGAGTGGTAAATTACCTTGCCGAGTTTTACAGGACCTACAGTGACGTACAAAATCGGGCTCGTCGACCTATTTGTTGTGGCACCAATTCAAAAATTTGCCCGCCGAGTTTTACAGACTTCCATTTCATGTTTTGTGTGTCCAATAGCAGTCCAAGTCGGGCTCGCTGACAGGACTCCTGGCTCGCCAAACCACCTACTTTCAAACACACTTCACTTTTAAACCTGCACAATCAACACCCTTTATTCAAACTCAAACTTAAAGCATTAAAAACATGGGTTGCCTCCCAAGAAGCGCCTTAGTTAACATCATGGCACGACACATATAACAAATCAAGCTTTATTTTTAGGGTTTGCCATTGTATCACTATGCAATCCCCCTTGTTTTCTTGGATTCAAATGCGACAAAATTTGACCCATTTGGGTCTCCAGCTGCTTAATTGAGACTGATAGAGAGGTCATCGTCTGGTTAAGAGTTCAGACATCCTCTTTCATTTCTTTCAACACTTTATCGGACCCTTCAACCTTATTAAGAATGTGCGAGAGCATGTCTACCATAGGGCCACCCTCAGATTCCTTGGGATTTTGACGCACATGGGGAAGAACATACCTATCCTTCTCCCCCTCTCTTTCCTTCCAAGTGGCATTATGATCACATCAATCTCTATAACGGTCTCTCCAGCCTTCATCTCTATTCTAACCCTGATTTCCACCCGGTCTTGGGTAGTTTGCACGATAACCTCCTTCTTAATTTGGTTAGGAAGTTCGCTTCCTCATTTTACTGCACTTCAAATTGGGCTTCATCGGGGTTTACTCCTCCAATACCCACAACATTAACACTCTTCGTACCAATACCCATGACATTTTTAGACAAGATATCTAGTTGAGTCATCATCTTTGCCATGTTTTGGTCTCTTTCTTGATCTTTTTCAATCTTCTCCTTTTTCATTCTAAAGTTGAGATGAGAGACTTGGTCCTCAAGAGTTTACCATGCCCTGTTGATCTTGGTCATGCAATCAAGGAGTTGGGAAGCTACTTCATAGGGTTGTTGCATTATACCACCAGGAAAAAGTTGATCATCAACTCTTTTGTTCAGCGAGTCGAGGCTCCTATAGAAGTAATGCAGCAACAAATATTTGGGCAATCCATGAGTTGGGCATTGAGGCAACTAGTTCATAAACCTCAGCCACGTCACGTGGATCTACTCACCTTCCAAGTGTTTGAAGCTTTGGATGATCCCTAAGTATCATCATCTTTGATGGAGGGAAAAATCTCACTTGGAATACTATGATTAGCTCCATCCAAGAAGTGATGGAATCTCTTGGCAACTCAGCCAACCACTTTCTTGGCTCGCCTATCAGAGAAAATGGGAAAAACTCAGTTGGACCAATTCTTGCGATATGTTCTTAAATGAGAACGGTCCAAAGACATCAACAAAATTTCTAATATGCTCATGGGGATCCTCATGTGCTAGCCCCCCCAAATAAATCGTTAAGTTGTAGGAGCTGAAGCATGGTGCTTGTGATGTGAAAAACAATGGCTCCAACACCAACCATTTGGACCGGGTCATTGACGTTATTGAGGTTTCTGACATCATCTTGTTGGCCCACTTTGCTACCATTACTTTTGTTAACGCTCATCTCCTCCTCTGTTTAACTCAAGAAACACAAAACTAAAATAAGTAGATTCAACTATAACTAAAAAGAACACAATTCAACTTCACCAAAAGAATTTCAAACAACACCACTCCTCGGCAGTGGTGCCATTTTTATTTAACATTTCAAGCACACCTCATCTAATTCTAGGTGTCAAGGATCGTTAATCAGTATAAAACCCAACAAATGAGTTGGGATCGAATCCCACATGGAGCACTACGTGTTTAAATTCAATTAGGAAGTGCAAACATGGTCTAATCAACCATATGAATAGAAATTATCAAAAAAGACATGAATCAAAATAAAGGTGTGATACGAATGTCAGATGGGGGTTTTGGTTTTCATTTATCAACTACAAAGCAGCCACAAAAAAACTTCGAAATAACAATAGGGAGAGGGATTCGTGGGATATGATCGATTATAGGCAAATGTCGATATATGGGTAATTGAAACTACTAGTAAACAACTAAAGATCGGTGAGTAGGCTAGAATATAAGGGATATAGCTTTCTCTCAAACAACTACCTCGAATTAGGTGATTTCTTTCGAACATCATCAAGCATAACAATGAATAATAACCCACACCTTAATTCATCTAATCTCTCTAGCTAGATGGGTAGGATTGGGTTAAGGATTCACTCTCTCGAGCTAAGCCTAACTCAACCCAATACCTATAAATCATTAATCAATAATCTTAATTCTAAAACTTCTCTCTCGAGCAAGCCAAAAACACAAAATTAGAACTGCATTTGCAACTACAATTCATAAATTAAACCACAATTACTAATTTAACTCACTTCAAAATAACATTTAAACTAGTAATTAAAATACCCATAAACTAATTCAACCCATAATCACATGATCACACCCCAAGAATTGGGATTTTAGCTAAACATCATAAAAGAGCAAAAACTATTACCGAATCGATTAGCCATCAACTGGTAAGAGTGATTTAGTCTTTACAATGCTTCAATTTGTAGAATATTCGAAACTCACTTCAAAAATATCCAAATTGAGTCTCTTAAATTCTTCAAAATTATGATAAACTACAGAGAATTGTGTTCTAAACTAAGTTAGCCTTAGTCCACTTTGTCCAACATACTAAAATAAATGTTCAAAAATCTAATTTATAGTCGCCAAAATTAAGCCACAAAGGGCCGTTTGGCGAAGAAAGTTGGACTCGCCGAACCACCCATTGATCTCTTCCATCACCTTTTCACCTTGCCACTCAACATTCTCAAGTTCTGTAACTTTGGGCGATCTCTCTGTGCATCGCGGAGCTGCTCGGCGATTCGCCGACTGCTCCTTTTTGTCGCCCACTTGGTGTCTCCCTCATGGTTGGCACGTTGGAACGTTAGGAGGTCAAGATAGCCACTCGGTGATTCGCCAAGTGCTCTTAGCGATCAACAGGCATGCGTTTCTTCATTTCATCAGTTTTTTTTGTTCCTTTTTGTCATGACCTGAGTCTAGGCCCCGGATGTCACATGGCGTACTTGATCCCGAAGGGGTCTCGTACAAGTCTCTTAGCATTTATAACATTTGATACATAGAAATAGTGCGGAATTAAAAACTTATTGAAATCCAAACTAACAAAAATACTCATTTATAAAGCAGCAGAATACTAAAGTCTCACATGGCCATCTTAGACAAAAGTTTAACAAGATAGGGTCACAAACCTTTACAATCAAAAGAACTAGAATTGTCTATTACATGAAAAGGAAATAAACTTCAAAAGAGACACTTGTCCTCGATCTATGAGGATGTACTAAGTCTTGGGGGAAAGTCTCAATCCAAGCACTTCAATCTAGATAGAAGCAATCACTTGTCGAAACCTACACTTGTAGTAAAATAAGAGAAATATGGGTTAGCACACAAAAATGTATTGAATATGATGACCATGCAAAAACATGCCTTAAAGGGGACATTTTGGTTGGAATCCATGCATTATGCCACTTTTTAGAAATATCATGTACAATAGCATAAGAGACATACAATACAAGTATAATCATCATGCAAGTCATAACACCACATTTAGACAATATCATCATGTAAACCATTACCTTCACCTTAGACCTTCAACTCAAGTAACCCTCATGCTATACTTTGTGCAATGCATGAATAGCATCCCATACCACCATCCACACCAAGAAACCACATTAAGGTCACCAAAAGTGAACTTACCATTCATTCCTTTTCACCTTTACACAATATCCACACATAAGAGACATAACATTTCATAAGGCATACAAGGGAAAATAACTCATAATATAACCCAAGTATAGCATGCATATAACATTAAGCATTTATGAATCAACATTCTTCAATTACATCATTTAGAGGACTTTCACACATTAGTCATTAAGACTTAGAGAACTCACTATGACCCTATCATAGCCTACTCGTGCAACGTATAGATGGCATCCCATACTACCACCTACATTTCATAGAACCTCTCAAGAAACCATAATGCACATCTCACATGATGGGTATAAGTGTTTAACTGACATAGACCATGCAAGCTAGACATGGAATCCGGTGTCATATAGCTGATGTTTGGTTCCCGTGGTCCGCTTAGGTAGTGTCTCCTTTGCCTTGCCTAGCCCCAAGATGCTAAGGCATCTTCACGGCCACTTCTATGGGCCGTGGTCAGGACCACTGACCGTGGAGTGGTCCGTGAAGTTTGGGCAGTTGCTTGGCCAAAGTGCCTTGCCTCCCATGGCACCAAGAGACCTTCATGGCCACTTCTACGGACCATGGTCAAGACCACTGGCCGTGTAGTAGTCTGTGGACATGAGGCAGTCCTTTGTCAAGGTTGGGCAGCCTTGGCCTTTGGCTCAGGACTTGCCCCTTGGCTTGGCACTTGCCCTTGCAACCCTCAGCCAACTTCAAAAGGTCCTTCAACTATGGAGTCTAACACATATCATAATGTTGACCCTCACAATTAGGCTCTAGTTCATCCTATCATTTTCTGGGTCGTTGTATTATCCCCCACTTAGGAACGTTCATCCTCGAATGACACTTTAAACACTTTAAGGGATAACGACTCAAGACTAGCAGCCCAACAATCATGACACATCAATATAAATGCATAATCATATGAGGAAACATAAACTCCACATCAACAAGCTTAATGTAGTATAAGAAAGTAGGAACTATATCTACAAACTCATTATGCAACATAACTTCAACATTTGTTATTTCTTTGGAGGGACTTCTATCTCCAACTCACATCATGCTCATTACAACATCATAAGGCAATTTATGAAACACTTTTCAAGAACACATTTAAAACATGCCCAACAAGTCAACTCATGAGGCATTAGGCAACTCATCAAACATGCATATCAATATGAGGAACACAATCATGAAACTCATTTTCTCATTTAAACATAAATCTCATAAAAACAGGTATATCATAAGGAGATCATGGAAAAATATATCACACATGACTCCAAAACATGAAACAAGCTACAAGGAACTCTTGGTCTAAAGCTTGAATAGGAATAGAAGAAAGTTACAGGGATATCAAAACTCACCACAACCTACTATTCAACATACCATCCCCCACTTAGGAGAAAACCCAACCAAGGCTAACATGAAAAATGATGCTTATCGTGACCAACGACACTATCCTATGATATGAGTGTCTACGATCGTCGATAATATAGTAACCCAACCAAGGGTTGGGGTCGTGTCCCAAGGGAGCGGTTTTGAGAATTAATAACTAATTATAATTTCATTCAAGTTAGTCCTAGTTAAAGACATTTGCGATAAACGATATTGTAAATGAAAAAGAGGTGAGACAAAAGTGTCAAATATCAAAAGGGGGTTTTGTAACAAGTACTAAAATAACAAAACAAATAAGAAAATCAAGTATGGGGAAATGTTCTTGGGATGTGACCGCAATACAAGTAGAGATAAATTGTTGGGTACATGCTTTCTATCGGAGATTTGCAAAATAATAGTGACTAGGCTAAGCTTTAAATGGAAATAAGTTCCCTCTTGGGCAACTTAACCTGTTTCAAATGCGTTTCTCTCGGACACCCATTTGCCGCATGAAGACCAGCCTATGCCTTACCCCACTCACTTTCTCGAGCTGACTGTTAGGATATGGGACTAGGGCTCACCCTCTCGGGCTGGACCTCATGTCGACCCACTCCTTAGGGCATCAGTCTAGTGATTTTGGTTTCAGGACCTCCCTCTCGTGCAAGCTGAAAATACATAGGTGACTTTGTATTTGCAACTGCAAACCCTTTAGATTAAACCACAACCACTAGGTGAAATCACCATTAAAATACATCTAACCTATCAACAAGCAAGTCCCAACAAGAATATCAACCCATATTTGCTAAATCACACCCTAAGAATGGAAGTTTTTAGCCATACATCAAGAAATAAGAAATTATACCTAACATGATAATGAAATCAACTGGGTATAAGAAATTAAACCTTGAATTAAGCAAAGGAAAGTGAATAGAAAAGACCCACTTCCAACTTGGGAAAGAAGAACTCCTTTCTTCAAGTCTCCACAAAACCGTCTCCAAACTTGAGAGAAAAATATTAGCTAGAATATGTTCTAAAGGGAAAAATAATAATATGTTCCACTCCTGTCCACTCTTTTCCAAAATCTAATTCTAAATAGTATTTATAGTTTTCACAGATTGTGCTACGGAGGATTGTTCAGCGACATTAGTCGAGCTCGCCGATGAACTCGGCGATCCACCTTTTGGTCAGCTCATCGCCTTCAGTATCTTGCCTTTAGTATCCTTGCATTCTGGATCATTGAGTGGTACTGTACCGCTTCGCGAAACTGATCGGCGACCCGCTGACTGCTCCTTTCCCCGCCTTTTGATCCACTTCCTTTAAGGCTTCACGTACTGGAACGAAGGGCGGTTCATGTTGTTTTGGCGACTCGCCAAGTTAAACTCGGCGATCCATAGGATTCCATTTCTTGTTCTTTTCAGCCCTATTTGCTCCGTTTTGAATCTAAGTGTCCATGCTTCCACTAAAACTTCAAATACTTGAAACTTCAGCATTTTAATCAGGTATTGAGGTAAAACAAGCATTCAAGGACACTATTTCCATTAAAATAAAGCCCTAATTGAGTCCAATTTGTTGACTCATCAACACCCCCAACTTAAACTTTTGCTTGTCCTCAAGCAAACTCAAGTTCGGCCGTTCCAAAAAGGTGCCTCAAACAGTGCTACGCAAGACTAAATCATGAATGCACATAACAAGACTCAATTTACTTATGCAAGGATCAATTGTGTACTGAAAGATTCAAATTGTGAAACACCATCATAAAAGATTCTCATGTTCGCAGTACTTGCAACTTGTGCAAGTTCAAGCTCAACTAAAATATCTAAATGCCATCGCACAAAGATTGATTCCATATTCACACACATATATGAGTCAATTTAAGATCAGGAATCAGATATAACGCCCACACTCAAAAAGAGGAACACAATGCATGTTTTCACCCATAGGTTTTCCCTTATTTTCCATTTGACTTTCGATTCGGCTAACTCAAGATAAAAAAGGTCTTTTCAAGGCTTGTAATGGAGCTGAGTGCAAAGGTATGGTCGTTTAGGCTTAGTGACTTTTTCCTCGTGAGATGTGGTATTCTCAAAGCATTCCCTTCTTTTCCTTTATCACTTCTTTTTCTAGCGCTTCTAAGTCATCCTTTTATTCACTCCCCATGAATTGTTTGGTACCCCAATATCCTTTGTACTTTATTCCACAAATTTATTTTTCAATCTTTTTTTTGGAGGGCTCCATTGTTCTACAACATGGGTAAAGGGGGACTTCTTATAGCACTTCTTGACTTCTCCTTTTCCCTTTCACCACACCCCCAACTTAGGCTTTTGGCCTAAGTTGGGAATTCACTAAACCACAAATCAAGAGGATTATAGGTAACAGATCAAATAAGGTATAGGGTTTATCAAGGTTCTTCCAAAGAAAGGTAAGGCTCAAAGGGTGTTCAAGAGAGTTTCACACACTAACAGGTAGGTCACAAAAAGAGGTATATGTCAAATTGGCTCACACTCTTTAAAACTGCCTAAGATCATCTCAAGAGTACACCTTTCTAAATCAATCAGATTAACTGGACAAATTCTAGGTTTATTCATGCATGGTTCAAAGTATGCTAATCACACAAGGCATCATACTTCAGTCAAACAAGACAAGACACGTTCGCTAGCGTGCAACGGTCCTCACAAGAAAATCAATTCGATAAATGGCTAGTCACAATGAGATGCAAAGAGTGCACATATTATCTATGTAACTTCATTTGGCCTTGTCGTAGCTGTGCATTTCTGTTTGTTCAATCAAGAGCACTATTCAAGTCATCGGTATTGATCGAAACTGAGACTTAAATTTTTTCAAAAGAACAGCCACCTTCAACACAAGAGGTGGCAAATTTTTATTTTTTTTCAAAAGGATCAAAATTATTTTGCAATTAAAAACAACAGGAGCCATAGGCTCAAACATCCACAAAAAATAGTAATTAAAAATAATTAAAAATAGACAACCCAAATGTATACAAAAACACAAGCATCCATAGCAATCAAATAAAGGTGATCTTCACCCCACCGCAGTAAAAAATATTTGTCCTCAAATATATAACAATAATCCAGAGGTCAAATTAAAGAAAGACAGAGATAGGGCTAGAGAATAATCCTGGTTAGGTAGCTGTTTTGAGTTGGAGTCCTTCAATAGATGTCGCGTAAAGCTGAAGGTATGCTAGGGGCGTTTGGTGCATTATTGAGTGATTCATCAAGCTCTGTACAACTTTTCTTAGCATTCCAATGTATCCATCTTTAACCCACGCTCTCGAGTGATTAATCAGCTACCTTTTTGTGTGTTGGCCTGCAGCTTATCCAGTTTGTTCCCAATCGGTGACAACGCTTTGGCTTCTGGGAGATTCGGTGCTTCGCCAAATAAATTTTTACTTCGCCGAGTTTTACAGAACTTCTCAGCAGTTGTGGATGTTCGAATGGCGATGACCATCGGGATCGCCGATCAGGTGGGCGAATCACCAAAACCTTCCTGAGCTCGCTAATTTTTACTGACTTCAAGCTCAGAGGATGCCTTGCGTCAAATGGCGAAATATCATTGAGCGCCGACGTCTTCAGCGACTCGCCAACTTGGTCTGCTACTCGCCATTCTGCACCTCTTTGGCACCTACCATACTTCAATCTGTAAAACTAAGACACTACTATTTTACTAGTACGCAAATATAATATGGGGTTTTGGGTTGCCTCCCAAACAATTCCTTAGTTAACATCGTGGCACGACGCAAGTTAAGACTTTAAGCTTCATAGTTGGAGCCACCCACATCATGCTTAGGTAACCCCTGGTTTTCCTGTGCATGAACATGAGGTAATGCCTGCTCCATAAGTTTTCTAGCTGCTGGACAGCTTTGGAGTGAGACCAAATTATGCGCTTTATGCCTTCAGTGTCTTTTTTCAATTTGTCCAGCGCTCCATCTTGCTCACTCAACTTGAGTAGAATGATTGAGAGCATTTCCACAATGCGTTCCACCTCCTTGTCCCTATAACTCTTTCTTTCACCAAGAGGGGCATATTTATCCTTTTTCTTGCACTGAGATTCGATTTTCATCACACTCTTAGCTAATCCATCCACCTGTGTCTTCAGCGTGGCCATCATGACATCTTTCTCAATCTCTCGCTCAACTTCAGCCATGTGGTCTAGCAACTGAGCCACCATCATGTAGGGAATATGTGCAATCCCTCATGGAATTAGTTGATCAAGTAACTATTTGTTTCTGGGGTAGAGGCTTCTGCAGAAACAGTCCAGAAGAACCATGTCAGGGATGCCATGATTTGGGCCTTGAGCTATTAGCCCTTTGAATCTTGCCCACGATTTATGTATTTGTTATCCCTCTAACTGCTTGAAGGTCCGTTTGCAATCTCGGATCCTCATTACCTCTAGTGGAAGAAAATCCATTGATATGTGGGTGCTTATTCAACCTAGTTACACCTTACTTCAAAGCACAACTTAACAGAGCAAGACTAATAGTAAGATTAGTAAAACTACAGCTAAAATAGAACAAAAACTTTACTGAACTAAAAATTCTCAAATAACACCACTCCCCGGTAGCGGCGCCATTTTGATGCTTATCGTGACCAACGACACTATCCTACGATATGAATGTCTACGATCGTCGATAATATAGTAACCCAACCAAGGGTTGGGGTTGTGTCCCAAGAGAGCGATTTTGAGAATTAATAACCAATTAGAATTTCATTCAAGTTAGTCGTAGTTAAAGACATTTGCGATAAACGACATTGTAAATGTAAAAGAGGTGACACAAAAGTGTCAAATATAAAAAGGGAGTTTTGTAACAAGTACTAAAACAACAAAGTAAACAAGAAAATCAAGAATGGGGAAAGGTTCTTGGGATGTGACCGCAATACAAGTAGAGATAAATTGTTGGGTACATGCTTTCTATCGGAGATTTGCAAAATAATAGTAACTTGGCTAAGCTTTAAATGGAAGTAAGTACCCTCTCGGGCAACTTACCCCGTTTCAAATGCATTCCTCTCGGACACCCATTTGCCGCATAAAGACCAGCCTACGCCTTACCCCACTCACTCTCTCAAGCTGATTGTTAGGATATGGGACTAGGGCTCACCCTCTCGGGCTGAACCTCATGTCGACCCACTCCTTAGGCCATCAATCTAGTGGTTTTGGTTTCACGGCCTCCCTCTCGGGCAAGCCGAAAACACATGGGTGGCTTTGTATTTGCAACTACAAACCCTTTAGATTAAACCACGACCACTAGGTGAAATCACCATTAAAATACATCTAACCTATCAACAAGCAAGACCCAACAAGAATATCAACCCATATTTGCTAAATCACACCCCAAGAATGGGGTTTTTAGCCACACATCAAGAAATAAGAAATTATACCTAACATGATAATGAAATCAACTTGGTATAAGAAATTAAACCTTGAATTAAACAAAGGAAAGCGAATGGAAAAGACCCACTTCCAACTTGGGGAAGAAGAACTCCTTTCTTCAAGTCTCCACAAAACCGTCTCCAAACTTGAGAGAAAAATATTAGCTAGAATATCTTCTAAAGTGAAACATAATTATATGTTCCACTCCTGTCCACTCTTTTCCAAAATCTAATTCTAAATAGTATTTATAGTTTTCACAGATTGTGCTGCGGAGGATTGTTCGGTGACATTAGTCGAGATCGCTGATGAACCGGGTGATCCGCCTTTTGGTCAGTTTATCCCCTTCAGTGTCTCGCCTTTAGCATCCTCGCATTCTGGATTATTGGGCGGTACAGTACTGCTTCGCGGAACTGATCGGTGACCCACCGACTGCTCCTTTCCTCGCCTTTTGATCCACTTCCTTGAAGGCATCGCGTACTGGAACGAAGGGCGGTTCATGTCGTTTCGGCGACTCGCCAAGTTAAACTCAGCGATCCGCAGGATTCTATTACTTGTTCTTTTCAACCTTATTTGCTCCATTTTGCACCTAAGTGTCCATGCTTCCACTAAAACTTCAAATACCTGAAACTTTAGCATTTTAATCAGGTATTGAGGTAAAACAAGCATTCAAGGACACTATTTCCATTATAATAAAGCCCTAAATGAGTCTAATTTGTGGACTCATCAAAAAATAACATAGGAACTTCAACAAGACATTAATAATATAAGAACTATCAACATACCGAAGCTTTTAAACTAGGAAGGTCCTCATTAAGCAACTCTTACTCACAAACAACCTTACCAAGAACACTCAAGGTCTCATACGAGTCTACCACACCGGGTCTAAACTCCTCAAACTCACAACACCTCATAAGGTGAGAATATTAAGCATTCCTCACTCATGAACATCAAAGACACTCAAAGACCTTACCATCTAAGCACATTATCCCCCACTTGGGAGTGAGCCTATACAAACTCTTCTTAAACTTCACTTCTTTCCATTCTAAGGTCGGAGTAAGATCTCACTACACCTTCACACTCATCACACAAGATGATTCCAAAACCAAGGTGAATTACACTTACACCCTCTTTTAAGAAGTCTACTCACCCAATACATGAAAACATTTCTAAAACATCTCATTCCCCAAACCTTTCAACATACCTCAAAACTCATCATGACTTTCTACCAACAATACACATAGCCATAAATCAACCCATTCATCTAAAGACAACATCACAATCTATCTCCTCCAAGCCAACAAGTCACATAGCCACAATTGACATCAATACTCACCTTTTTCTCCCTCGATCCTTGTAGCATTAGCCCTTCGAGTAGTCACATCTTCAAAACCATCGGATAAGGAATAAGAGAGAGAACTTATGGAGTCAAGCTCTATGGAATGACTTGAAGAATGAAGAAAAAAGTATAACTCCCTAACGTCCTATAGCCTCTCGCTCATAGATGTGTCGCGACTCATAACGATGAACAAGAGTTTATTAGAATTGGCTTGCGAGACATCAATCCTAAAACCATTTAAAAAATCTTGTGCTCTGATAGCAAGTTTGTCACGACTCGAGTCTAGGCCTCGGATGCGACACAACGTACTTGACCCCGGAGGGGTCTCGTACAACTCTCTTAGCATTCATAACATTCGATACATAGAAATAGTGAAGAATTAAAAACTTATTTAAATCCAAACAATCAAAAATACTGATTTACAAAGCAGCGGAATACTAAAGTCTTACATGGCCATCTTAGACAAAAGTTTAACAAGATAGGGTCACGGTCCTTTACAATCAAAAGAACTAGAATTGTCTATTACATGAAAAAAAATAAACTTCAAAAGAGACACTTGTCCTCGATCTATGAGGAAAGTCTTAATCCAAGCACTTCAACCTAGATAGAAGCAATCACTTGCCGGAACCTATACTTGTAGCAAAATAAGAGAAATATGGGTTAGCACACAAAAATGTACCAAGTATGATGACCATGCAAAAACATGCTTTAAAAGGAACATTTTGGTTGGAAACCATGCATTATGCCACTTTTTAGAAACATCATGTACAATAGCATAAGAGACATACAATACAAGTATAATCATCATGCAAGTTATATTACCACATTTAGACAATATCATCATGTAAACCATTACCTTCACCTCAAGTAACCTTCATGCTATACCTTGTGAAATGCATGGATAAAGTCCCATACCACCATCCTCACCAAGGCACCACATTAAGGTTACCAAAAATGAACTTACCATTCAATCTTTTTCACCTTTACACAATATCCACACATAAGAGACATAACATTTCATAAGGTTTGACAAGGGAAAATAACTCATAATATAACCCAAGTATAGAATGCATACCACATTAAGCATTTAGTAGTCAACATTCTTCAATTACTTCATTTAGAGGACTCTCACACATTTGTCATTAAGACTTAGAGAACTCACTATGACCCTATCAAAGCCTACTCGTGCAATGTATATATGGCATCCCATACTACCACCTACACTTCATAGAACCTCTCAAGAAACCATAATGCACATCTCACACGATGGGAATAAGCGTTTAACTAACATAGACCATGCAAGCTAGACATGGAATCCGGTGTCATATAGCTGATGTTTGCGTAATCAAGACACAACTTCCGATGCAAGTGTCTACGATTGTACAATAGTTTAGTAACCCAACCAAGGGTTGGGACCGTTCCCAAGAGAGTCTGCGTGAGAATTAGTGGTTAAGTGTGAAAGTGCTAAAGCTAAACGTAGCTAAAGACTTTGGCGAATGAAAACATAACAAATTAAAAAGGGTGACGTAAGCATCAAGGATCAAATGTGGGTTTGTAAGCAAGAAACAACTAAAATAGTTAAAATTAGGAAAAATACAAGTATGGAGACGGGATTCTTGGGATGTGATAGGAATACAGGATAGACTAAATCATTGGATACATACTTTTGATAGTAAATTCATTGAGTATCTGTGACTAGGCTAGACTTTAATGGGGATAAGCTCTCTCTCGAGCAACTTACTCCATTTCAAATGTGTTTCAAACTCACTTGCCGCATGAATAACAACCTCCACCTTAATTCACTCACTCTCTCGAGCTGAGTGTGTGGATATGGGACTAGGTTTCACTCTGTCGACCCACTCGCATTGGCCATTAATTTAGTGTTCTTAGTTTTATGACCTCTCTCTCGAGCAAGCCAAAAACACATAAATGAACTTGTATTAGCAACTACAAATTCATTAAATTAACCCACAACCACTAAATGAAATCACATTTAAACTACAAATAGATTATCATTATGCAAGGCCTAAAAACTAATCTAACCCATCTTCACAAAATCACACCCCAAGAATTGGGGTTTTAGCTACGCATGTAACAGAGATAAAGCCATATACCAATATAAGTTTTCATCAATGGGTATGCAAGATTAAGTCTTAAAATAAACCAAAAATGAAGAATCCAAGAGACCCAAGTCCAATTCCTTGAAGATGAGACCCTTTGAAAGCTCCAAGTTCTGCCAAACCCTCTCCAAAACTTAGAGAGAATATCTCCAAAGCTCTGTCTCCCACTTAATAATCTAAAAACTAGATAAAATAGGGTAAAATTCACTCTTAAGGTAAAAATTTGATGCTATGAATAAAAACTAAACTAGTATTTATAGTTTTCAGAAAATGTGCTCCGAAGGATTTTTCAGCGACGTTAGTGGAAAACGCCGATGCATTCGGCTATCCACCATTTGGTCTACTTCATTTCCTTTCATCAGTTGCCTTTAGCATCTTTGTGCTCTGGATAATCGGGGGGTGTAGCACTGCTTTGCAGAGTAGCTCGGCGATACGCCGACTGCTCTTTTTCACCGCTGATTTGCTCCTTTCCTTTAAGGCTTAGCGCACTGGAACAAAAGGCGAATATGCGATCTATTGGCGATTCACCGAATAGGTTCGGCGATTCACAAATCTTCATTTCTTCGATCCTTTAGCTTCTTTTGCTCCTTTTTGTTCGATAGTTTCCATGCTTTCCCTCAAACTTCAAATACCTGAAACTTAATGGTTTTTATCAGATATCGAGGTAAAACATGCATTTGAGGAAACTAATTTCATCAAAATATAGCCCTAAATGAGTCCAAATTGTGGACTCATCAACACCCTTAACTTAAACTTTTGGTTGTCCTCAAGCAAACTCAAGTTCAACCGTTCAAATAGGGTGTCTTGAACAGTGCTACACAAGACTCGATCACGAATGCACACAACAAGACTCAATTTACTTATGCAAAGATCAATTGTGCACTCAAAGATTCAAGTAGTGACTCACCAATATAAAAGAATCTCATGCTCACAACACTTGCCTCAAATGCAAGTTCAAGCTCAACTAAAGTTCTCGAATGCCCTCACAGAAATAATGATTCCAAAATCACTCATAATGGCTTAATCATCTAAATTTAAGGAATCAGATGAAACACTTACACTCACAAAAATGAAAACAATGCATTCTTTAACCCATAGGTTTACCCGTATTTTCCAATTGGCATTTGTTTAAGCTTTCTCAAGATCAAAAAGGTTTTGTCAAGGCTTGTAATTGGGCTGAGTACAAAGGTATGGTCATTTAGGCTTAGTGGCTTTCATCCTCATGAGTTGTGGTGCTCACAATACTTCCTTCCCTTTTCCTTCATTATTTTCTTTAGTGCTCATAAGTCATCCTATTATTCACTTTCCCATAGTGTTTTGGAAACCCCTTTTTTTTGCACTTTATTCTGCAACTTTCTTTTTCATTCTTTTCTTTTCTCTTTTTTTTATATGGAGGGGCTCCATTTTCCTCAGCACCATGGGTTAACGGAGACTTTCCTTGCACTTCTTGACTTTCCCTTTTCTTCTCACCACACCCCCAACTTAGGCCTTTGGCCTATGTTGGCTATTTATTAAACCACAATCAAGAGGATTAACGGTAATGGATTAAGAAAGATACAATTTTCATCAAGTTTCTTCCAAAGAAGGTTAAGGTTCAAGGGGTGTTCAAGAGAGGTTCACACACTTACAGGGTAAGCTACAAAAGCGGTATATCTCAAATTGGCTCACACTCTTCAAAGTTGCCTAAGATCATGTCAAGAGAAAGCTTCACTTAGTTGCCCGGACTAACGGGGAAAATTCTAGGTGCATTCATGCATGTTTCAAAGTAAGCTTAACACACTAGGCATCAACACTAATAGTCAAACAAGACTCCACACTTTCGCTAGTGTGCAACGGTCATCACAAGAGACTCGATTCGATACTAGGCTAGTCAAAATGAGATGCAAAGAGTTCACATATTATCTATGCAACTTCATTTAGTCTCATCGTAGCCATGCATTCATGTTCGTTTGATTGAGAGTACTATTCAAGTCATTGGTATTGATCAAAACCGAGACTCAAATTTTGCACAAGAACAACCACATTCACATACAAGAAGTGGCAATTTTTTTTTCGGACAGGTTAAAATCATTTTGCAATAACATAAATAAAATGAGCCATAAGCTCAATCATCTTCAGAAAGAGATAAAACACAATTTTAAAGCCGAACAAAATATATACACAAAACACAACTATCAACACAAAAGATGTGGGCCTCACTCCACCACAATTAAAAAGTATTTGTCCTCAAATGCAAATAAAAGTATCCAAAAGTAAAAATATAATAAGACAAAGATGGAGGTAAAGAAAGGTCATGTCAATGCAGTCTCTCTCTCTGTCGGGGTCTTAGTGGCTGGTGTAGCAGTCTGTACTTGGACATTAGTGCCCGTAGTAGCTTGAGATGGAATATCACTACCAGATCCACTAGGAGCTGTTGTGGACGTCTCAATCGGCAATGTCTGGATCACCAGCTACACAACCGTCTCTATAAGATCTGGCAAGTCTCCGGATATGCTCTCATCTCTGCTCTTCTGTGTCTCCTTAGCATGTACTGATATCAACTCCTCGTCGGTCTCTGCATGCACTATGCCATCCCCCTGTACATCTCTGGTGGTAGTCGGAGGAATCCTCGAGGTGTCAGGAGAATCCTTGCCCTCAACAGTCTCTAGTAGTAAAGTGAAGTTAGTAGACTTTAGATAGTCTATGTCTTTCCTCAAACTCGCAATCTCGGCTTTTAAATCCGTCACCTCAGAGGCCTCCCCCTATCTGCTCTCACAAGCAATGATTCTCACTGTCAAGGCATCAACAGAAGTCTGAAGGGGGTAAGTGCTGCCAGTATGGCCCTATCGATCATCTCTGGAACAGACCTCTCTAGTCGGGTAACTCTTACATTAGCTAAATAGGCCAACTACACCATCTTCATGATCATGGCCTGAGTGATCCTGGCAGGGTAGGAGGCTGAGGAAGCACCTGGAGCATGTGAGGAAGAGGAAAAAGAAGCGGGTATACCTGAGGGCTCAGAGGCCGGAGTAGGCGAAGGTGCCTCTGCTGGTACTGAGTCAACATTGACCTCTGGAGAAGTGTCTGCTGGAGCTGCTCTCCTCATATCAACCTCCTCTCGAGTGAACTCGGTCTTAATACACCGAATGTCCGTGGAGGATGAAGGGATGACCTCTATATCATTCGCAGGATCCTAGGGTACTTCGACATGCCAGCATAACTCAGTGATCAAAATCGGGAATGGCAGAGAGGTAAGTCTCTGCTTGGCTCTAATGGCCATCTCTTGCGAAGTCAGCAGTCCTAGGTCGATCTGCCTCCTGGCCAACATAGAACCAAGGAAAGCAGCCTTAAGATGGCACAAAATAGACTGGTACTGGGATGGCATGATAGTGCTACTGATGAAGCCAAACCAGAACCTGGAGGCAATGTTCATGTCCCTCTTCTCAATGGGAGCTCCTGCATCCATCCACCTCAGGGTGGTGTCAGAAATCATCGGAGCCAACGGACTCTTCAAATAATCCAGGGACTGAACAATTGCCAAACCCTCGCAAGGGAGTGCAGAGTGCAGCGGTCTACCTAATACAACATTAATATGCTCGCTGTGACACTCCACCTCTTTGCCTCTGACCATGACCGATTTCACTTGTCAACACTCACTTGACTTCTTCTTGATTTTAGGCACTAACTCCCCATAGGCTGTGTAGAATTCCCTAACCCAAGACGGAATATAAGGGCTTCGGGGTCTTGTGAACTGTTCAAACCCATGGTATCAGAGCGTGTCAAGCACATCAGGATGCTTGCCTTCTAGACCCTCCAAGGATAGTAATTTCTCCTCTATGATGGTCCGTAAACCATCACCTTTCAATCTGTTTAACAGCCTCGGAGGAGGAACTATAAGGAGTACAGGGGTGACTGGAGGTGCCAGAGCTGGCACTAATTCAGTAGTAGGTGGGATAGCAGCTGAGGATGCTCCAGTGGGGGTAGGCTGAGATCTAGCCTGGTGTCTACTACAACGGCGAACCAAGAGCTCTGCATCTTTCGGTTCAAAAAAATCTGGCTCAATAGCTGCCCCTTTCTTAGCGTTATGCTTGTTTCTTTTGCCTTTATCTCCTAGTGGGAGATCTTGCTTTCTTTTCTGTAAAGGACGTGATCCTCTTTCATTTATTGTAATTCCCTTTACCTTTTTCTGAGGTGGCTCATTTAAGTTTGTGCATACCATACCTGCAAAAGATCGAGAGAAATTAGGAGAAACTCCATACAATCACAGAGAATCTTATTACAGACAGACTCGCCGATCCAGTCGGTGAGTCGCCGAACCTCTTTGGCGAGCTAGATCGAGCTTGCCGAAGGGATTGGCTCAACAATTAAGACAAGTCGGTGATAGGGAGGGTCTTTCGGCAAATCACCGATTACTTTCGATGAGCAAGCTTTGTCTGCTAGAAGTTACACTGCACAAGGGTTCAAGGGATGCATATAAAGGGCGATAAGAATACTCTCGCCGAGTGCTTTCGGTGCCCTCAGACTTCTCACCGAAAGTTGCAGTATCAAATATCAATTAAGGCGCCAAATTATCGATGAGATGGGGACATTAGGCGAACTACAGAGTCGTTCGGTGAGCTCGACCTAGGTCGCCAATCGACCCAACGTTCCAAATTTCAACCCAACTTCTTGAATTCAATCCCGCAACTCCCAAAAATAAAATTAAAGCATGCACTCATGGAATTCAAAAGAGACCTATACTACCCATCACCCCGAGATACTCAGATTTCTCCTGGATTTGACGCATTTAACCATTGATGATATTTGCTCTTAAGAGCGATGTCACCCGCTCTATCATTGAGCAAATTTTTAACATTTAGCATTAACGTGGGCTACTCAGACTTCACCCAATCAATTTAACAACACGTAATCACAATCCAACTCATTAAAAGCATAAAAGCTACAGGCAAGATTTTCAAGTTAAAGTAGGCATTTCATCACTCTTATCCTATCAGAGAGGCCCAACACACATCACTAAGAGACAATTATTGCAAATGAGTAAACAATTTTTGAATGTACACTCGGGATTCGGAAACAAACCTTTGATGCCAATTAAATTGCGATTGAAAAGTTAGGCGGCAAAGTATCTCACCTCTGAGCACAAATCAATAAACTAAAATGCTAGAAAAGCGCTAGAATAAAAAAAAAATACTACCTTAGTGTGAGTTTAGGAGATTTAAGAGTGAGGGAAAGTGAAGAATTTAAAATTTCAAGTCTCTTGGCCATTCTAAACCATCCAGTTCGCACCTGATCGGCGACATTAGTCGCACTTGCCGATTCATTCGGCGATTCACCGAGTAATCACTTGCCCGCCAATTGCTAAAGTTCTTTCAATTTTTTGGGGGTCAAGACAGAGATCTGCATCGAGGTTGCTGAAATGCCGAACTACTTCGTAAGTCTGCCGAGTTTTACAGGCTTTGACTCAACCTTGAATTGAGCCAAATGGCGGGTCGAGTCGGGCTCGCCGACCTCTTCGATGATACGTCGACTGACCGTTTTCTCGCCAATCTGTATTTTTCACCACTTTCCTCATTCAAACCTACATCACTAACACACCATTATTTATAAAAGTAGAAAAAAGCATTTAAAACCTTGGGTTGCCTCCCAAGAAGCGCCTTAATTAATGTCGTGGCACGACGTGAGTATTTACTCACTCCCCATTAGTTGGGTTGGCCCTAGTGCTACTAGGTAACCCCAATAGTTAGTTTGAGTGAATAGGAGGCACCACATAATTCAGGAGTGTCCTGATCAGCTCGATCGATATAGAGTGAGAGCCAACCATTTGATTCAACACTTCAATACTCTCCGTCATCTCTTCCAACATTCGATCTTGTTCGGTGATCTTTTGGAGAATGATTTGAAGTGTGTCCTCGACATGATTGTTCTCCCTGTCTCTAGACTGCTTCCTGTCGTGAGGAGGTATGTACCTCCCTTGACTCTTGCACTGGGTTTCCACCTCTGTTATTTTGGTGGACAACTCGTTCAGATGAGTTACAAGTGCGGTTAACTCGAAGCTCCTCTCGACTTCTTGGCCCGTCTCAACCGAGTTGTCACCATTTCCCCAGCCATGCTTAGGGTACCTACCTACATCAAAAAATTCAAAGGAAAACAAAACTAAAAATAAGATTAATAAACTACGATTATTGAAAGCAGAATTTGACTTAAACCAAAAACTTTCACGTAACACCACTCCCCAGCAGTGGCACCATTTTGATGTTTATGTAATCTAGACACAACTTCCGATGCAAGTGTCTACATCGTACAATAGTTTTGTAACCCAACCAAGGGTTGGAACGTTCCCAAGAGAGTGGGCGTGAGAATTAGTGCGAAAGTGCTTAAGCTAATCGTAGCTAAAGACTTTGGCGAATGCAAACATAACAAATTAAAAAGCGTGACACAAGCGTCAAGGATCAAATGGGGGTTTGTAAACAAGAAACAACTAAAACAGTGAAAATAAGGAAAAATACAAGTATGGAGACGAGATTCTTGGGATGTGATAGGAATACGGGATAGACCAAATCATTGGATACATGCTTTTGATAGTAATTTTTTTGAGTATCTGTGACTAGTCTAGACTTTAAGGGGGATAAGCTCTCTCTCTCGAGCAACTTACCCCGTTTCAAATGCGTTCCTCTCGGACACCCACTTGCCGCATGAAGAACAACCTTCGCCTTAACCCACTCACTCTTTCGAGCTGAGTGTGTGGACATGAGACTAGGTTTCACTCTCTCAAGAAGAACCTCATGTCGACCCACTCGCACTGGACATCAATTTAGTGGTCTTAGTTTTACGACCTCTCTCTCGAGCAAGACGAAAACACATAAATGAACTTGTATTTGCAACTACAAATTCATTAAATTAACCCACAACCACTAAATAAAATCACATTTAAACTACGAAGAGACTATCAATAAGCAAGACCCAACAACTAAACTAACCCATATTCACAAAATCACACCTCAAGAATTGGGGTTTTAGCTACGCATGTAAAAGAGATAAAGACATATACCACTATCAGTTTTCATCAATGGGTATACAAGATTAAGTCTTAAAACAAACCAAAAATGAAGAATTCAAGAGACCCAAGTCCAATTCCTTGAAGATGAAACCTTTTGAAACCACCAAGTTCTGCCAAACCCTCTCCAAAACTTAGAGAAAATATCTCCAAAACTCTGTGTCCTACTTAATAATCTAAAAACTAGATAAAATAGGGTAAAATTCACTGCTAAGAATAAAAACTGAATTAGTATTTATAGTTTTCAGAAAATGTGCTCCAAAGGATCTTTCGGCGACGTTAGTGGGAAACGCCGATGCATTCAGCTATCCTCCATTTGGTCTACTTCATTGCCTTTCATCAGTTGCCTTCAGCATCTTTGTGCCCTGGATAATCGGGCGGTGTAGCACTGTTTCGCGGAGTAGCTCGGCGATACACCGACTGCTCTTTTTCACCGCCAATTTGCTCCTTTCCTTCAGGGCTTAGTGCACTGGAACAAAAGGCGAATATGCGATCTATTAGCGATTCACCGAATAGGTTCGACGATTCACAGATCTTCATTTCTTCATTCTTTTAGCTTCTTTTGCTCCTTTTTGCTCGATAGTGTCCATGCTTTTCCTCAAACTTCAAATACCTAAAACTTAAATTGTTTTTATTAGATATCGAGGTAAAACATGCATTTGAGGACACTAATTTCATCAAAATATAGCCCTAAATGAGTCCAAATTGTGGACTCATCAAATGCCCCACACCGTAAAGAGGTGTTCCACTTGCCTAAGGTAGAATGGTAACATTAGCTCGAATGGAATCCGCTAGCTAATATCCTATGCGGGAACATAGTTATGGGATAGGAAGATGTTCCTTGGAACTCTAACCTAACATTGGGAGAGTTTCTATCAAACCATATCCACTCGGTGCTTAGCCTACATTCCCATAAGTTATTTCATTCACATTACATTTGTGTACTAGGGAGGAATGCCATTGGCCTATCAACCCAAGTTACATCATTACACAAGGAAGGAATGCTATAAGCCTATCGATCCATGGTACATTCAAGGATAGCTCTAGAGTCCTCATGAAAAGAATGCCATAAAACTATCGATTCATGGTTCCTCATTACATGCAAATACTCATGAAAGGAATACCATAGCCTATAGATTCATGGTACATTGATTCACTAGGAAAAGAATGATATAAGCCTATCGATTCAAGAGTCTTCTTTCCATTAGATCATTTATGAAAAGAATGCCTTAAGCCTATCAATTCATATCCATCAAGTCAAGACACATTCAATACTCATATATGAAAGGAATGCCATAGCTTATCAATTCATATTCATCAAGTCAAGACACATTCATTATACCGTAAAGGATGCCTAAGCCTACCACTTCAAGTTAGAACATTACATCATAGAAGCCCTACACATTCTATCATCACATTCATTAGTGTCAATTGAGAATATACTATCTACAATAACACATTTACATTGTACACATGATCATCATTCTATCATTGAATCACATGCATATCCTTCACATCATAATCATACATAATCTCTAACACAATTCTAAGTCAACATGAAATTTAGTCATAACTCGCCTTCAAGGCCATAAATCTCAAATCATCAACACACCAACAATTTACCATAATCAAGGCACAAATAATATTACAATTCAGTAACCCAAAGAAATTTAGACATATTCCAATCATAAGATTTAATAATCAACAAACCCATTTCATAAAGGAACAATTTAGAAATTGAGAGAAATCATGGGTCCATGGAGTATTTTCATCATAAATCATCAATTAAACATAAATACAATCATTATATGACATTAGAAACCATTTGAAATCGTTTGAAGAAAGAACCCATGAGATTGAGTAAAACCCTTGGTTTTTCATGAACTTGAAAACTTTGAAAACTTCTTTGAAATGGGGTCTAGGGTGAAAGATAACCCTAGATAAAGGATGACCATACCTTTACTAAGATTCCCCAAGAAATTTGGTGAAGAAACGCCTTGAATCCAAACCCTAGCTCTCACTTTTTCTTTTTCTTCTTCATTGAGTTAGAGAGCGAAATATTGAGAGAGGAAGAACTTTGGGGTTTTGATTTGGGTGTTTTGAATAATGGAGTAAATGAAGTTCTTTAAGACATGAAACTATATATATTTATGATATAAACCATTTAAAATCAACCCCACATAATAAAACATTAAAATAAAATTACTTAAAAACCCCTAGCTTGGGCAGCCCCGTCAGGGACCAAGTCCACTTCTACGGTCCATGAAAGGGGACCACGGCCTGTAGTGGTGCCCGTGGTCCTCTTAGGTAGTGTCTCCGTTGCCTTTCCAAGCCCCAAGATGCTAAGGAATCTTTACGACCACTTCTACGGGCCATGGTCAAGACCACTGACCGTGGAGTGGTCTGTGAAGTTTGGGCAGTAACTTGGCCAAAATGCCTTGCCTCCGATACCACCAAGGGACCTTCACGGCCACTTCTACGGACTGTGGTCAAGACCATTGCCATGAAGTCTCCATGGAATTGAGGCAATGCTTGGCCAAGTTGGGCAGTGATGAGTCCACAAATTAGACTCATTCAGGGCTATATTTTAATAGAAATTGTGTCCGCAAATGCTTATTTTATCTCAATATCTAATGAAAACCCTTAAGTTTCAGGTATTTGAAGTTTTAAGGAGATCATGGACACTACGTCGCAAAAAGGAACAAAAATGTTGAAGAATACAAAGAAATGAAGGCCTGAGGATCGCCGAGTCCACTTGGCAAGTCCCCGAAGGGACTTACTTCGCCTTTTGATCCAGTGCTGAGCCCTGAAGAAAAGGATCAAGTCGGTGGAAGAAGGGAGCAGTCGGTGCATCACCGAGAAGTTCCGTGAGGCAGTACCATGCCACCCAATGGCCCAGAGCACGACGATGCTGAAGGTTGGTACAAGACGGTGATGAACTACACCAAAGGATGTATCGCCGAGTTGATCGGTAATTCTGACTAATGACGTCTAACGATCCACTGCAACACAAATCTTTGATAACTATAAATACTAGTTAGAGTTTTAGTTTTAGGGTGGAACACTTTTACTATAATTTTCACTTAGAATAGTACTTTTGATATTTTTGCTCTAAGTTTGAGAGGGTTCTGAAGACTTGAAGAACAATAGGGTTTCATCTCCAAGGATTTGGACTTGGGTCTCTTGGATTCTTTGTTCTTGGCTTGTAACAAGACTTAAATCTTCATATCCATTTAAATGCAAGCTCATTTAGGTCTAAATTTCTATCTCTTAATGTGTGGCTAAAACCCCCAATTCTTTGGGTATCATTTAGCGAATATGGGTTAAGGAAATTGTTGGGTCTTGCTTGCTGATAGTCTATTCGTAGTTTAAATGTGATTTCGTTTAGTGGTTGTGGATAAATTTAATGAATTTGTAGTTGCAAATACAAGTTTATTTATGTGTTTTTGGCTTGCTAGAAATAGAGGTCATAAAACTAAAACCACTAAATTGATGGCCGGTGTGAATTGGTCGACATGAGGTTCAGCTCGAGATAGTGAACCCTAGTCCCATGTCCATACACTCAGCTCGAGAGTGTGAGTGGGTTAAGCCGTAGGCTGGTCTTCATGCGGCAATTGGGTGTCCGAGAGGAACGCATTTGAAACAGGGTAAGTTGCTCGAGAGAGAGCTTATTCCCTTTAAAGTCTAGCTTAGTCACAATTACTCTATGAGTCTTCTATTGAAAGCATGTACCCAATAATCTAGATTAACCCGTATTCCCATCACATCTCAAGGATCTCCTCTTATTATTTAGAAACCCTTGTTTATTTTGCTGTTTTTCCTTACTAGTAGCAAAAACCCCCTATTGTTAATTGACACTCTTGTGTCACCCTTTTAATTCACAATGTTTTTACTCATTAAATTCTTTAGTTACGATTGAGTTTAGCACTTTCGCACTTAACCACTAATTCTCATTCCTACTCCCTTGGGAACGATCCCAACCTTGGTTGGGGTACTAAACTATTATGTGATTGTAGACACTTGCATCAGAAGTTGTGTCTTGATTACGCAAACATCAAAATGGTGTCGCTGCCGACGAGTGGTGCTACGTCAATGTTTTTGGTTTAGGTCGAATTTTGCTTTGAATAATCGTAGTTTACTAACCTTATTTTTAGTTTTGTTTTCCTTTGAATTTTTTTGATGTAGGTAGGTACCCTAAGCATGGCTGGGGGAAAAGATGACAACTCGGTTGAGATGAGCCAAGAAGTCGAGAGCGACTTCCAGTTAACTGCACTGGTGACTCAGCTGAACGAGTTGTCCACCAAAATAACAAAGGTGGAAAACCAGTGCATGAGTCAAGGGAGGTACATACCTCCTCATGATAGGAAGCAGTCTAGAGATAGGGAGAACAATCGTGCTGAGGGTACACTTCAAATCATTCTCCAAAAGATCACTGAACAAGATCGAATATTGGAAGAAATGACGGAGCGTATTGAAATGTTGAATCAAATGGTTGGCTCTCACTCTAGATCAATCCAGCTGATCAGGATAATCCTGAATTATGGAGTGCCTCCTATTCACTCAAACAAACTATTGGGGTTACCTAGTAGCACTAGGGCTAACCCAACTAATGTGGAGGGAGTAAAGACTTGCGTCGTGCCACTACGTTAAATAAGGCGCTTCTTGGGAGACAACCCAAGGTTCTAAATGCTTTATTTTTCTTTTTAGAAATAATGGTGTGTTGATTGTGATGGTTTAAATGCGGGAAGTGTTTAGAAAATGCAAATTTTCTAGAAAATGGTCAGTCGACAGATCGCCAAAGAGGTCTGCGAGCTCGACTCAACCCGTTATTTGGCTCAATTCAAGGTTGAGTTAGAGCCTGTAAAACACAGTGGAATTACGAAGCAGTTCGGCGTGTCACCAACCATGTCAGCGACATCGAAGCTAGAAGAACTTTAACAATCGGCGGGCAAGTGATTTCTCACCTAGTGAATCGGCGAGTGTGGCTAACTTCACCGAGCAGGCGAGAACTGGACTGTTTTTACAAGCGAAAGGTATACAAGTTTTAACTTCATTCACTTTCCCTCACTTTTTATCTACCCAAACTCACACCTGCACTATATTATCAATATCCCTACACTTTTAGAGTATTTTAGTTGTTGATTTGTGTTCGGGAGTTGGATTACATTGTTACCTAGCGAATGAACTACGTTCAGCACGAAAGGTTGGTTCCTAAACTCTGAGTTCTTTCTATTGATTTTGGACTTAATGCAATGATATTACCTTGTTGAGTTGTGCTGGGTTTCTCTGGTAGGATTAGAATAATTGTCTACCTGTTAGATCTGCAAATTTTGCCTGTACTAAGTTAAATGGTTAATTCTTTAAGGTTGCGTTCTTAAACTGACTTAAAATTTGTGGGTTGAGCATGATTGTCACTGGGTCTAAGCCTAATTTGAGTTGTGCATTCCTTAATTGTGCTTTCAGGGGTCGCAGGGTTGAATTCGGGAAAGTGGGTTGAAAGCAGGCACGTTAGGTGATTTGGCGAGCTGGGTCATGCTCACCGAACCACTCGACGGTTCGCCTACAGTTCCCATATCGCCTTTAATTAAACACTAATTGTGATGTTGAATTCTGTAACTTTCGGCGAGACGCATGATGACGCTGAAAGCATTCGGCGTTTCATCGAAAGAATTCTGGTTCACTTTTTGTCTGCATCCTTGTATTTTCTAAGCACTGCACTCGGCGAACCACCTAAGTAATTGCATGCTTTGCCAACTGCTTCGGCGAAGTGATCCCGCAATTAAACTGCATTATTTTTCTTTTGTCTGAATACTTTTTAACTTTCCTTCTAAGCTTTGCAGAAATGGCTAGACCAAAAGTAGAGGGAAGAGATATGCCACCCCGACAAACAAGAGCGAAAAATTTCAGGAAAAATACAAAGGTAAAAAATCCCCCCAATATAAATAATTAGGGCAAGAAACCCAGTGCCAGCAAGGGAACAAACCCCCGAGACCCCACTATCCCCTCGTGGAAACGTGGATTCTTCACAGCCATCCACTCCTTTTTGGTGGCACATGACTTGGACAATCTTAGTAAGTCAATTACCACTGAATCTTCTAAATAAGCTCCGGGGGCCATTATCAAATTCCAGGCTAACACATGATGCCTAGAGACCTAGCGTGACTGTGTAGACATGATTTCCACCCCCCTCTCTGTCTTTCTTTATTTTAAAGTATGGATATTCTGTGTTAATTGCATTTGAGGACAAATTGCTTTTATTTGTGGTGGGGTAAGGCCCACCTTTTGTGTGAATATTGATGCTCATGTTTTTTGTGTGAATATTGATGCTCGTGTTTTGTGCTTATATTTGGGTTGTTCTCTTTTAACTAATATTATTACTGCTTTTTGTGGATGTTTGAGCTTGTGGCTCCTTTTGTTGTTGCAAAATGATTTTGACCCTTTCGATTTTTTTTGAATTTTTCGCACATTTTTGCCACCCCTCATGTATTGAGCGTGGTTGTTCTTTTGCAAAAATTGAGTCTCGGTTTTGATCAATACCGATGACTTGAATAGTGCTTACAATCAAACGAACATGAATGCGCGGCTACAATGAGGCCAAATGAAGTTGCATAGACAATATGTGAACTCTTTGAATCTCGTTATGACTAGCCTTGTATCAAATTGATTTTCTTGTGATGATCATTGCACACTAGCGAAAATGTGTAGTCTTGTTTAAGTTATAGTGTCAATGCCTAGTGTGATGAGTTTACCTGTGAACTATGCATGATAGATCCTAGAATTTGCCCCATTGGTCCGGTCAACTAAGTGATGTTATCTCTTGATATGATCCTAGGCAACTTCGAAGAGTGTGAACCAATTTGACATATACCTCTTTTGTGACCTACCTTGTGAGCGTGTGACTCTCTCTTGAACACCCCTTGAGTCTTACCCTTCTTTGGAAGAAACAAAATGAAAACTAGACCTTTCTTAATCCATCACCCATAATCCTCATGAAGTTGTGGTTAGTTTGAATAGCCAACTTAGGCCAAAAGCCTAAGTTGGGGGTATGGTGAAAAGAGAAGGCAAGTCAAGAAGTTCAAGAAAGTCCCTCCTACCCATGGTTTTGAGGAAAATAGAACCCCTCCATATATAGATAAAAAAAAAAGATAGAAAAGAAAAAGAAAAAGAATGAAAAAGAAAAGTTGTGGGATAAAGTTGAAAAATGAAAGGGGGTTTCCATACAATTCATGGAAGGTAAATAATAGGATGACTTACAAGCACTGATGAAAATGATGAAGGAGAAAGGAAAGGAAGTGTTGTAAGCACCACATCTCATGAGGATGAAAGTCACTGAGCCTAAATGACCATACCTTTGCACTCAGCCCCATTACAAACCTTGAAAAGACCTTTTTGATCTTGAGTGAGCTGAAGCAAATGTTGATTGGAAAATACGGGCAAACCTATGGGTGAAATTATGCATTATGTTCTTCTTTGTGAGTGTGAGCGTTGCATCTGATTCCAAAGCTTTAAACAATGGAAATATTGTGTGAATATGGAATCATTCTTTGTGTGAGGGCATTTGAAAACTGTAGTTGAGCTTGAACTTGCATTTGAAGTAAGTATTGTGAGCATGAGATTCGTTGATATTGGTTAGTCGCAACTTGAATCTTTGAGTGCACATTTGATCTTTGCATAAGTAAATTGAGTCTTATTGTGTGCATATATGATTAATTCTTGTGTAGCACTATTCGAGACACCCTTTCTGAACAACTGAACTTGAGTTTGCTTGAGGACAAGTAAAAGTTTAAGTTGGGGGTGTTGATGACTCCACAAATTGAACTTATTTAGAGCAATATTTTAATAGAAATTGTGTCCTTATATTCTTATTTTATCTCAATATCTGATGAAAACCCTTAAATTTCAGGTATTTGAAGTTTTAAGGAGAGCATGGACATTACATCGCAAAAAGGAACGAAAAGGCTGAAGAGGATGAAGAAATGAAGGCCTGAGGATCACCGAGTCCACTTGGCGAGTTGCCGAAAGGACTTACTTCGCCTTTTGATCCAGTGTGCTGAGCCTTGAAGAAAAGGATCAAGTCGGCGGACGAAGGGAGTAGTCGGCGCATCGCCGAGAAGTTCTGCGAAGCAGTACCATGCTGCCCAATGGCCCAGAGCACGACGATGCTGAAGGTTGGTACAAGAGGGTGATGAACTACACCAAAGGGAGAATAGCCGAGTTGATCGGCGATTCCGACTAATGATGCCGAATGATTTGCTGCAGCACAAATCTTTGATAATTATAAATATTAGTTAGAGTTTTAGTTTTAGGGTGGAACACTTTTATTATAATTTTCACTTAGAATAGTACTTTTGATAGTTTTGCTCTAAGTTTGAGAGGGTTTTGAAGACTTGAAGAAGAAGAGGGTTTCATCTCCAAGGATTTGGACTTGGGTCTCTTGGATTCGTCATTCTTGGCTTATAACAAGACTTAAATCTTCATGCCCATTTGACTGCAAGCTCATTTAGGTATAAATTTCTATCTCTTGATGTGTGGCTAAAAATCCCAATTCTTTGGGTGTGATTTAGCGAATATGGGTTAAGAAAATTGTTGGGTCTTGCTTGCTGATAGTCTATTCGTAGTTTAAATGTGATTTCGTTTAGTAGTTGTGGATGAATTTAATGAATTTGTAGTTACAAATACAAGTGTATTTATGTGTTTTCGGCTTGCTCGAGAGAGAGGTCATAAAACTAAAACCACTAAATTGATGGCCGGTGAGAGTGGGTTGACATGAGGTTCAGCTCGAGAGAGTGAACCCTAGTCTCATGTCCACACACTCAGCTCGAGAGAATGAGTGGGTTAAGTTGTAGGCTGGTCTTCATGTGCCAAATGGGTGTTCGAGAGGAACGCATTTGAAACGGGGTAAGTTACTCGAGAGAGAGTTTATTCCCTTTAAAGTCTAGCCTAGTTACAATTACTTTATGAATCTTCTATTGAAAGCATGTACCCAAAAATCTATATTAACCCGTATTCCCATCACATCTCAAGGATCTCCTTTCATTATTTAGAAACCCTTATTTATTTTGCTGTTTTTACTTACTAGTGGCAAAACCCCCCATTGTTAATTGACACTCTTGTGTCACTCTTTTAATTTATAATGTTTTTACTCGTTGAAGTTATTAGCTACGATTGACTTTAGCACTTTCGCACTTAAGCACTAATTCTCACGCCTACTCCCTTGGGAACGATCCCAACCCTTAGTTGGGTTACTAAACTATTGTACGGTCGTAGACACTTGCATCGGAAGTTGTGTCTTGATTACGCAAACATCAGGCAGCCTTGGCCTTTGGCTTAGGCTTCCTCCCTTGGCTTGGCACTTGCCCTTTCAACCCTCAACCAACTTCAAAAGGTCCTTTAATTATGGAGTCTAACACGTATCTTGACGTTGACCCTCACGATTAGGCTCTAGTTCATCCTATCATTTTCCAGGTCGTTATGTTTTTTGCCTGTTAGTTTCCTTGCTTTGTTTCTTCAATCCATATACCTAAAGATCAAGGATTTAACATAAGTTTATGGAACAAATTAAGGATTTGAGGGCTGTAAATCTATATAAGCAAATCCCTAAATGAGTCCAAATCTCGGGTTCATCAAGTACCCATAATCTTAAGGTAAGTAAGGCAAGAAGCGAGTACCCATTAGCCTTTATAAGTGAGGCATAGGGGTGAATACCCATGTCTTTTAGAGTAAGTATGATTGATGTGATTACATTATCTAGTTGATTTACTTGGAAGTGTTGCTAGCTATGCCTTCCATGATATGAGCTTGACTAGAAGCAGGAGACCTATGTCTTGGCTAAGGTTAAGTGAGGTTACTTAAGGAAGTATTCCTCTTTCATTATGATGCTTATTAAGTCTTGATTATGCTTATGCCTTATGTCTTATGATGAGTAATTCCTATAATTATGTTGTTTATGCAAGCTATAATATTTAGTACATTCTTGCACTAACACATACTCTTGCCTACATTTCTTATATAATTGTATGGTCAGGCACTCTCGATTCACACAGTTGTGGCTAGGTTCTCAGTTGATCAAGGAAATGAAGCTTTGGTGAGTCCTCATTATTTTCGAGGATGGGATCACCTTTTCTCTTTTATGTCTTTCTTTTCAAGTGTTGGACTATTGTATGGGCTGCGTCCCAAGATTTATCCTCTTATGTTAGATGGTTTGAGACAATGTTGTTAGACTTTTGCTCATTTTAGGATAGACTTTGATTGTTTGAAATGTTTTAAATTTTCCACACCTTTTCCAATACTTTATGTTATGATATGCTAAGTGGCTTGTATGAGGCCTCTCAAGGTCTTATACACCTTGTTACATCAAGGGGGTACCCCTGGGTCGTGACAAACTTGATAATCAGAGCACAAGGTTTAGAATGATTCTAAGATGTATCAAACCACGTCTAGAAGAGTCTCGGTCATAAGTGTGGAGCGCACGACATGTATGAATGAGAGGATATTAGATGTTTAGGAAACTTCACTTCTTTACTTTTCTAGGTCATACCATGGAGTTAGCCTCTACAAGTCTTTCTCCTAATTCATGCTCGATTGTTTTCAGGATATGAATACTATAAGGGCTAATAGAAGGATGGAGGGAGACAATGTTGATCGGGAGGTCCCCCTCAAGTTCCTCCCGAAGCTCCTCCTCAAGCTCTGATTGACCCATTGAATGAGAATGTAACAAATGCAGAGTTTAGGTCGGCGTTGCAAGTGTTGGCTTAAGATTTGATGGCAAAAGCCAGTAGAGAGGTTTTAGTCCTCGTGAACCCAAATGTGGGTACGACAGAGTTTATAGTGAGGGATTTTACATGAATGAACCCTTCAGAATTTTATGGCTTCAAAGTTGAGGAAGAACTACAAGATTTTATCGACGAGGTCTACAAGGTACTTGCTATTATTGGCATGACTCCGACAGAGAAGACGGAACTAGCCTCCTACCAACTCAAAGGGGTTGCTCAGATTTGGTTCGAAATTACGCTTTGAGGTTAACTCAACTATCCAAGTATGCTCCTTCCATTGTGGTGGGTCGTAGAGCCAAGATGAGTAAGTTTATGTCTGGTGTGTTCAACATGGTAGTCAAAGAGTGTTGCACCGCTATGCTTGTCCATGACATGTATATTTCTCATCTTATGGTGCATTCCTAATAAATTGAGGAAGATAAGATCAACGAAAGATCAAGAGAGGCAAAGAGAGCAATGGTGGATGATGGTAACTATTCACATTCTAGGTTCGGTGGAAGAAGCAGTTCAAAGTTACGTCAAAAGTTCTCTGGGAAAGGTTCTTCTAGTGATCCTTTAAGGCCTAATAATGAGAGGGTGTCTAACCCAAAACCGTATGGATATGGTAATAGGCCTTCAATGTCTACTTGTGCTAAATGCGAGAGAAACCAATAATGTAAGTTCTTCGAGGGGTCCAATGCTTTCTTTGGATGTGGGAAAACGGATCACAAAACAAGGAATTGTCCTTCACTTTCTAAGAATGATGGAGATGGTCATTGTAGAGCTCAACCCTATGCTTCATCCGGTCCAAGTGGTTCGGGTGGGAATGCTCCTAAGCAAAATTGTTTCTATGCTCTCCAAACTATAGGTGATCAAGAGAGTTCCTAGACGTGGTGAATGGTATGTTAAAAGTTTTCTAAATAGATATGTATGTTTTTCTTGATCCATATTCTACTTTATCCTTAGTGACTCCCTATGTAGCTATGAGATTTTTATGCTTCCCGATGTATAGTTGGAAACCTTTTCTGTCTCTACCCCTATTGGTGATTCTGTGGTGGCCAAGAGGGTTTATAGAATATGTCCGGTTTGTTTGTCCCATAGAGTTACTTTGGTGGATTTGTGATGTTTGCGTAATCAAGACACAACTTCCAATGCAAGTGTCTACGATCATACAATAGTAAAGTAACCCAACCAAGGGTTGGGGTTGAGTCCCAAGGGAGTGGTTTAGAGAATTAATAGAAAAATAAAATTTAGTTCTAATTAGTCATAGCTAAAAGAATTATCGAATAAGAACATGGTAAATCTAAGGGGTGACACAATAGTGTCAATTAACAATGGGGGTTTGTCACAAGTAAACAAAAACAACAAAAATGCAAAGAGTACTATTCAAGGAGATGGGATTCTTGGGATGTGATAGGAATACGGGATAAACTAAACCATTGGGTACATGCTTTTGATAATAAATCTATTGAATATTTGTGACAAGGCTAGACTAGAGTGGGGGTAAATTCTCTCTCGAGCAACTTACCCGAATCAACTCGGTTTCTCTCGAACACCGAGTTGCCGCATAAAGAACAACCTCCGCCTTAGACCACTCACTCTCTCGAGCTAAGTTTGTGGGAGAAGGACTGGGGTTCACTCTCTCGAGCTAAACCTTATGTCGACCCAATCCCACCGGCTATCAATTTAGTAGTCTTAGTTTTACGACCTCTCTCTCGAGCAAGCAGAAAACACATAGGTGAATTCGTATTTGAAACTACAAATTCATTAAGTTCCACCACAACTACTAAATGAAATCACATCTAAACAATAAATAAATCATCAACAAGCATGACCCAACAGATAATCTAACCCATATTCACAAAATCACACCCCAAGATTTGGGGTTTTAGCTAGACATGTAAAAGAGATAGAAATTTATACCACTATGAGTTTGCGTTCAAATGGGTATGAAGATTTAAGTCTCAAAGCAAGAAAAGAGTGAAGAATCCACAAGACCCAAGTCCAAATTCTTGGAGTTGAAACCCTTTGAATCTTCAAGTTCTTCAAAACCCTCTCCAAACTTAGAACTCAAAATTCTATGTTAAATTTTATATTAAAAATCTGATGTTAAGCTACAACTCTCAATGAGTATTTATAGTTTTCAAAAATCTGTAATGCAGCGGATCATTAGACTTTGTTAGTCGAGATCGCCGATCAACTCGGCAATCCGCCCTTTGGTAGGTTTCATCGCCGTCTTGCTCTATGCTTTATCATCGTCGTGTTTTGGATCATTGGGCGACATAGTACTGCTTTGCGAAACTGCTTAGCGGTACGTCGACTGCTCCTTTTTACCGCCGATTTGATCCTTTCATTCAGGGCACAGCACACTGGAACAAAAAGAGAGGATAGGACCTTTTGGCGACTCGCCGAACGGGTTCGGCGATTCTCAAATCTTCATTCTTCGTTCTTTCAGCTGCCTTTGTTCCTTTTTGCTAAGTAGTGTCCATGCTTTCTCTCAAACTCGAAATACCTGAAACTTAAGAGTTTTCATCAGATATGGAGATAAAATATGCATTTGAGGACACTAATTCTATCAAAACATAGCCCTAAATGAGTCCAATTTGTGGACTCATCAACACCCCAACTTAAACTTTTGCTTGTCCTCAAGCAAACTCAAGTTCAACCGTTCAAAAAGGGTGTCTTGAACTGTGCTACACAAGACTCAATCATGAATGCACACAACAAGACTTAATTTACTTTTGCAAAGATCAAATGTGCACTCAGAGATTCAAGTTGTGACTCACCAATATCAAAGAATGTCATGCTCACAATACTTTCTTCAAATGCAAGTTTAAGTGCAACCAAAGTGTTCAAATTCCCTCACACAAGGAATGAATCCATATTAACACACAATGGCTTAATCATTTAAAGTTCCAGAATCAAACGCAACGCTCACTCTCACAAGGAAGAACACAATGCATGCTTTCACCCATAGGTTAGCCCGTATTTTCCAATCAACATTTGTTGCGGCTTACTCAAGATCAAAAAGGTCTTTCCAAGGCTTGTAATGGGGCTGAGTGCAAATGTATGGTCATTTAGGCTCAGTGACTTTCATCCTCATGAAATGTGGTGCTCACTACACTTCCTTTCCTATTCCTTCATCATTCTCTTTAGTTCTCAGAAGTCATCCTATTATTCACTTTCCATGGATTGTTTGGAAACCACATTTCTTTGTACTTTATTCCACAACTTTCTTTTTCATTCTTTTTCTTTTTCTTTATTTTTTCTCTCTTTTTTTTATATGGAGGGGTTCCATTTTTCTCAAAACCATGGGTAAGAGGGACTTTCTTGCATTTCTTGATTTTCCTTCTCTTTTCACCACACCCTAACATAAGCTTTTGGCCTAAGTTGGCTATTAAACTAACCAGAACTTCATGAGGATTATGGGTAATGGATAAAGAAAGGTCTAGTTTTTATCAAGTTTCTTCCAAAGGAAGGTAAGGCTCAAGGGGTGTTCAAAAGAGGTTCACACATGCTCACAAGGTAGGGCACATAGAGGTATCTGTCAAATTGGCTCACACTCTTTAAAGTTGCCTAAGATCATATCCAGAGATAGTGCTACTTAGTCGACTGGACCAACGGGGAAATTGTAGGTGTTGTTATGCAAGATTCACACTAAGCTCATCACACAAGGCATCAACACTAAAGTCAAACAAGACTCCACACTTTCGCTAGTGTGCAACGGTCATAAAAAAGAGTCAATTTGATACATGGCTAATCGCAATGAGATAGAAAGATTTCACATATTGTCTATGCAACTTAATTTTGCCTCATCGTAGCTGAATATTCATGTTCGTTCGATTAAGAACACTATTCAAGTCATCGGTATTGATCGGAACTGAGACTTAAATTTTACAAAAGAACAACCACATTCAATCACACAAGGGGTGGCAAATTTTTTTCGAAAGGGTCAAAATCATTTGCAATTTAAAAAGCGGAGCCATAAGCTCAAACATCCACAAAAAAAATAGTGTAATAACACAGTAATAACTCACAACCCAAAATATATAATCAAAATAAATATGCACAAAGGTGGGCCTCACCCCACCACAAACAAAAATCATTTGTCCTCAAACGCAAATGAAAATATCCAAAAGTAAAAGTAAGTAAGACAGAGAGGGAGGTAAAGAAAGGTCCTGTCTACACAGTCGCTCCATCTATCGGGGCCTCAGTGCCCGGTGTAGTGCTCTGAATATGGGTATCAGTGCCCGGAGTAACCTTAGAAGGAATAGTAGTGCTAGATCCACTAGGAGCTGCTGTGGACATCTCAGTTGGCAATGTCTGGGTCACCAGCTGCACAACCGTCTTTACAAGATCTGGAAACTCTCTGAATATGCTATCATCTCGATTATCTCTCATCTCCTCATTGTGTGCTGCTATTAGCTCCTCGTCGGTCTTTTCATCCGACTCCTCCTATGCTGTGCCATCCCTCAGCACTTCTTCAGTGGTAGCCGGAGGAATCCCCAAGGTTTCAGGAGCATCCTTGTCATCTGCACCCTAAATCAATGAAATGAAGTCGGTAGACTTTAATAGTGTACATCCTTATTCAAATTTACTACTTCGGCTTTCAAAGCCGAAACCTCGGATGTCTCCCCCCGTCTTTTCTCACAAGCAATGACTCTAGTAGCCAGATCATGAATAGAGGCCCTAAGGTGGGTTTAGTGCAACCAAGGTAGCACTGTCAATCATCCCTGGGATGAATCTCTCCAATCGAGTCACCCTCACATCAGCTGAATAGGACAGATTCCCCATTTTCAGGATCATCGCCTGAGTAATCTTGGCGGGTTGGGAGTATGATGAAACACCTGGGACCTGTGAAGAAGAGGAAGAGGCAGGTGTACCTGAAGGCTCAGAGGTCGGAGTCGGCAAAGATGCCTCTGCCTGTAACATGTAAACATCGACCTATGGGGAAGTATCTGCCAGAGCTGCTCTCCTCCTATCAACCTCCTCTTGTGTGTACTCTGCTTCATTACACCGGATGTCAGTGGAGGAAGACGGGGTAATCTCAATATCCCTCATAGTCTCTTGAGGTACTCCAGCACACTAGCACAACTCGGTGATCAAGACTGGAAATGACAGAGAAGTCAACTTCTGTTTGGCTCTTATGGCCATCTCCTGTGAAGTCAGCAGTCCTAGGTTAATGCGTCTCCTAGACATGATAGAACCAAGGCAAGCTGCCTTAGGATGACGCAAAATGGACTCGTTCTGGGATGGCATTATGGTGCTGTTGATGAAGCCAAACCAGAACCTAGCAGCAATGTTCAAGTCCCCCTTCTCAATAGCGGCTCCTACCCCGATCCACCTCGGGGTGGTGTTAGAAATCAAAGGAGCCAACCAACCCTTCAAATCGTCTAGGGACTAAACAATAGGCAACCCTTCATAAGGAAGTATAGAGTGCAGCGGTCTACCCAATATAGTGTTAATATACTCGTTGTGGTACTCAACTTCCATGCCTTTGACCATGACAGACTTTATCGGTCTAAACTCGCTTGCTTTCTTCTTGTTCTGGGGAACCAACTCTCTATAAGCTGTGTAAAATTCCCTAACCCAAGAAGGAATGTAACGGCCTCGGGGCCTTGTGAACTGCTCAAACTCATGGTAACGGAGGGTGTCAATCACATCGAGATACTTTCCTTCCAGGTCCTTCGTAGATAATAGTTTCTTCTAGGATGGTCCGTACCCCATCACCTTTCAATCTGTTCAGCAGTCTAGGTGGAGCAATCATAGGGGGTACATGGGCCACTGGAGGTGACTGAGCTGGCACTGAATCTGTTTCTAGGAGGTTGGCAACTGCGGGAACTCTGGTGGGTGAGGATTGAGATCTAGCCTGGCATTTACTCCTTCGATGAGTCAAAGGCTCCTTGTCTTCTGGTTCAAAAAATTCCACCTGGGTTTCAATAGCTAATCCTTTCCTAGCTATGTGCTTCTTCCTTTTGCCTTTATCTCTCGGTGGGAGTTCTTTTCCTTTCCTCTTTGGAGGATTTGACCCCCCCACGTTTATGGTTATGCCCTTTGCTTTCTTCTGAGGTTGCGTGGTTAGATTTGTAAGTACCATATCTGTAAAGGATCGAAACAAATTAGGAGAATATCAAACATAAGCATAGAAAATCTATTGCAGACAGACTCGCCGATCCATTCGGCGAGTTGCCGAACCTCTTTGGTGAGCAAAGTCGGGCTCGCCCAAGGGATTTGTCACGACCCGGGAGCACCCCCTAGTCGTAACCGGCGTACTCGACCTCGAAGAGGTCAAATACAAGCCTCTTAGCATTCATTCATCGCATAAAACTAAAAACCATAAGGAATTAAAGACTTTCTTTACCAAGAAAACATTTCATAAAAAAAAA